>OU744726.1:70122975-70337975 GCA_916613615.1 Steromphala cineraria | reverse complement strand
ATTTATATTTACTGAAATGATGTTTGACCAAAAGCTGTGAATATTACTTATTACTTACTGTTACTTATATGTAGAAGAAGCTATAAGACACCTAACATGTGCTAGCTCAATGAAAGATATGTGTTTTTGAAATTGGTCACAGCGTGGTCTATAGTCTCTTGGAATCTATCTATAGCAGAAGTAGTGTGTAGTGTTAATCATTGTAAATGGAGATCACTGATCATTCGGTTGCTTTGATGCTTTTCTATTTTTCAAAGCGGTAACGCACCTCTAAGAGGATATTTCTAGTTTGCTAACGTTAAGGATAGCTTAATAAATATGTATTTTATTTCCAATTGTTATTTATAGTCACTCTTCTAGAACAAACAAAATAATTCAATTTAAAAAAAATAAAACATAATTCTCGTGTCATCATTTAAAAAATCGCAATGCGTAAGGATAATCTTCTAGCGTCAAATTACTTCCCATGTTAGCAGTTTCAGCCTTCACATTAATTCTGCATCAAAGCTTGTTCCTTTTTCAGTTGAGGCGCTACAACAGCTTCTTTAAACATCTGGGGGACTTTGCCTGTTGAAAGTGATGCATTAATTATGCTTGTTATAAGTGGAAAAAGATCTGTAATGCATTGCTTGGTAAGAGTTGTTGGTATTGGATCTAGTATGCAACACTTTGAAGGCGACTTTAGAACAAAATCAGTTACTTCCTTCTCCGAGATAGTTTTGAATAAAGAAAGTGATGGTCCGTCATGAGCTTTGAAAGTAGGTGGTTCACATGGAAGAGAATCTAGGCGAATCTGTCCAATCTTGTCCTAGAAGAAGTCACAGAAAACTTGAGGCAACTGTGAGCTCTCTATACATGGTTTGGCAGGACTGACGATTTCTTTTTACCCAACAGTTTATTTGTAATACTTGACAGTTGTTTCATTGTTAAAAACAATGTTAAAATGATGTTAAACAGGGAATTTGACAAATTAAACTGATTTAGAAGATGATAAGATAGTTAACTGAAACCTATATTTCTATCCTAGTAGCCTCTGCTAAGAAAAATATACACCGTAAGAGAACGTACTAGAAATAAACCAAAATATCATATTCGATAAAGATATAACCTCATTTAAAGTTGTCTGAAAAAAGTCTAGAAAACAAGAGATTTTGCTTTCTAAAGCTTAATCAATCATCAAAAGACTATGTTTTGTTTTGTGATTAATGGGAGTTGGAACACATATATTCAGGTGTGTATTCTATAATGTCACTTTGTTTACAATTAGTCGCTAAAGATGCCACTTCGCTTTTGGCAAACGTAAACAAGAACGCTTTTGGTGTATATTATTCATGCTGTATTATGACAAGACGATAAAACACGTCAAGTATCTGAGGAGTTCTCGGGAAGGAAACTAGTCCATTTTGAGATCGCTAGGAGGTAAAACACTTCATCCTAGAACTATCGGTGCACGTGACGTTGAAATGTTAGCATTCTGCAGGCCTCGTTATGTGAACAGATTCTCCCTTACCTAATGCTTAATTGAAAGACGTGTTAATATTCTAAGACAATATGTACGCTGTCACCCATCCAATGTTATCTAACATAACATTATCATTTGTTTCTTGTCATCATTTTACCTCAGGTGGTGGTTACATTACATCAAGATATAGATATATATCAATCTTCTGAAATAGTGATGGAATGAAGTTAGCAGTTACTCTGATTAATAAGTTAAACAGATGAACAAAACTCATAACGTCTATTGCGTCTATCATGAATGCTTTATACATGAGGATATACAATCTATTTTACATTTACAAATAAATTTCAATAGGCATAAAAAAAGCATTTTTCATTCTCATACTTTTTAACAAAATGCTTACAAACTGAAACCTTGTGTGTAGGCTCTTAAGAGGACTTAAACTTTTAGATTTTTTACGTGTTACACCACAAGTGATGGCCCACTGTGACCATTTGTATATTACACAATGTTTAACCTGATGAGCTACAGAGTCAGTTGCTCTGTTTTATTTCAAATGCGAGGCTTAAACGGAAATGTCGAAAGTGTATGGTCACCTAGTGTTACATCACCTACTCCTAAACCTATTTCAAGTTATCAACACGAAAGCGAGTTATCTAACTACTTTTATGGCCGAGTCAGAAGATCAGGTTATGAAAAAATACTGCTTGATTACAGTTCGGACATTAGTGGTTCTTTAGCTGGCACAGCATTTTTATATCAACTTTAATTTTTATACATCATACATGAATAAACGATAACGGGTATTCACGTCCAATCTTCAAAACACGGAAAACGAACATTTCCGACTTTTTCTAAATGTCGATTACAAATATCTCATACCAATTCCGATTGAATTACTAAAACTGTGCTTTTTATCTGTGCCTCTATCAATCTGCGGAACGGAGTGAAGAAAGTTATGATCTTATTCTTATGAGATTCCATTGTGATAAATCTTGAACACGATGTTTGTGTCGAGGGCAATTCATTTTGATTTCACTTCACTCAGAAACAAAGTAAATATAATGAAACTTATTTTACAGCAATGTGTACGGTTGTTAATCAATTGTTACTTACGGCATGAAAGTTAGATAAACCATCGACTTCAGTAAGCCTTGGGGTATCTTCCATATAGTATAAGAATTAATAACTGATTACACAGTTATAGAGAAGTTAAGTTCGTCTGCAAAAGTGTATACCAGAACTGAGTAGTGTAGGCTAATGCAATACAATATGGGGGGGTCTTCCATGTAGCTGTTTTTCCGGGATATGATAAAAAGTTATGAAAAAAGTAACGAATATACAAGGAAGTTAGCGAAGGGTTAATAAATAAAGGTATCCTTGTATTTATTGTTGTTTTGCCTATTGATATTCTCATACATGGACCACATGGGCGCTGATTAATTAAGACAACGGCAGATGTTAGTCGCCTTTAAGAAGCAAATAAAAAATAAACATGTGTTTACATTTTGTTTTTAATGCATTGTGTTTTTGTCTGTTTATAACATCTACTGAGATGATAAACAGACGTGATGTGGAAAACCTTAGTCACCCAACAGTTATGAAAAACGCGTCTGGAAAGTGGTGATACTTCATGTTTAATATAATGTGATACAGCACAAGTTCCCATTATTCAACCTTGGTATCAGTTTTGGTTTGGAAAAAGGCACTCAGGGATTAAATATATGTAGGTTAGGTAGTTATACGTCAAAGTATTTGTATTTATTATACAGTTTGACGGATTAATCAATAATGGTATATGTCGGGGCAATTATAATTGGCATTAATAACATTGCTAAAAACAGAAATCATTGCCTCCATATATAGAGACTTACAAAGAAAGATGAAATGTGGTGAACAAAGTGCTGTCTGATTCTTAATTGTATGGGTTTGGGATAAGCCAAAGCACTGTAACCTTTACTTAGAAGTTGAAACTGTGTTTATTTCCTACGGCCCATTATACATCTACATACATCATGATAATATTGATTATAGTTGAAGCGCCACAACATAATATAGATTGCTAATTGCATGATAGGAAATTGGATCGTTTCTTAAATGCTAGAAATACATATTTTGCCAGATTATTAACAATATTGTTATTTCGTGATCAACTGCAGACATTTACTCATAGTAGGATAAGAAGTGTAGTATTTAGGGAGCAGGCTTCGACGAAGATTATCATAAAAGTCACATTCCATACAAAAATGATACTCGGTATTCAATTACTTGGGGACAAAGTCTTTGACTGCGAGATATGCCGATCTTTCTTCCTTCCTCAATTAACAATTTATGGTTTGAGCATCGAATTCACACATTGCAATACGATACACTGGTATAGTAACTAACCATATATAATCTTCACATTAAACTTCAATTTTGATAGTGTTATATAGTTGAAGTTTGGAGTAGTTTGTAATATTTTAAAGAAAAGGGTGGTTGTCAATTGCAATACACCTTTCCGTAAACATAGAAATAAAAACATTGATATGTCCAACACCTTGATATAACCACACATAACCGAAACCATATCTAAACAACACGTTTTTAACATTCAACGCCCATCATTTCCCTATCAGCCTCTGCCAAGTTATATTGATAATCATGAGCCTTTTTTAAAATAGCATTATCCTGTTGAAACAAGAGCCTTAGCCAATATTTGATAATTCTAACATATTGACATATTTACTTAGAAAGATACAAACATTGCTTGGTTAGACGAGCTTGGTAATTACTCAACAACCTTTGACGCAATATTCAAATTTGTTCAATCCTAAAGAACTAACTTTTTACACTAAGTTCAGACTACGTAATCAATTCACTGTCTCTTCTTAAACAAGTAAATAATATTTTAAAAAATCCTACGCATTTAGCTTTTAAATAAGAAACCTCATGTCACATTTGATCTATCAAAATGGGAGCCATGAATTCAATAAGAACTCTTTCTCTATTTTAAAATAAATGATAACTTATCTACGGTAATTTAGTAAGAAATAATTTAAGTGGAGACAGGGAATTTGTCGGAAAATCAATAATTAAATATTTAGTGTCATGGCGTTTGTAGAAGGTTGTTAAACAGGATATACTATATGATATATTTTCTTCTTCCATGTGTGTAGAAAGTTGCTAAACGGGATATATTATATATCGTGATTTCAATGTGTGTGGTTCTAAAATCACTCTCAGTTGCAATAAATATACAAGACGTCTGGGCATCATTTCTACCTTGATAACATGACAGTTGTTTACTAAACGTTAACAATATCCCCTTAAACACGTTACATTTTAACTTAAATCCATTTTAATGTTAATGAAAAAGGTCATCGAGTTTATTCTAAAAAGTTGTTAACATTTTTGTTAACAGAAATAAAGTGTACCTATTTTACATTTACCGCGAATGGGAAACATCATAAACTGAAGGAATCTAAATATGTCTGTGATTTAACAATCAATCTTCATTACACAATACATATATCATATGCTTTCCAAGCATGCCCTTTTCTAGAAACACCTATGCAATATAAGTCCCTCGTTACACCTAAGGAATCGCCCACCTCTCCTTCAAAAACACAAAAGCCAACCATTAGACGTTGGTTTAACTCTTTAAACTGTGTTTTAACTTTACAAATCTTGAATTTTATTCCTGTAATCATATGATAAATGCCAATGTTACCTTACTGTACGTATTAATATAAAGGGTATTATATGAGTATTAGTATTTCCCGAGCGATAGCGAGGGAGATACTATATTTACGACATTCGTGCCTAAATATCAGTAAGTCATGGGCACGAATATTCTTTTTTATGTTTTTATCTAATTTTGTGTAGTACATCATCATTACATCAAGTGTATACATACAATGACATTGACAAACACAAATAAGATATTCTGTTAATTACCGCAGTCGCGTATTTAAAAAAATACTCAAAATCAACTTCTCAGCAAAAGCTGATTATCCTACATATATAGACCGCAACGTCATATAGGCGAACAGTGACGTCAAAGCATTGTTTATAACAAGTTTCAATGGAAAAGGTGATATGTTGCCCTAGGCAATATGAAAAATACGAACCCTACGGCTGTCGTATTTTAACTTATCCTAGATCGAAGGAATAAAGCTATAAGCCACGTGTGTGTCGATGTTATAAGAAACAATATTTGTTCTTCAAAAAGGTGTGGGGTTTCACGTTAGAATCATCCTATCAAGACCATATCATTCTGGTATCCAAACAGTGGTTTTAATCATTCAAACACTTTAAGAAATTGAAAAACCTTTAGACATTGTGATAGCAGATCCATCGGTATGATTACTTCATGATGTGTCAGAACTGAAGCAATTACATTATAACAAATGATGATCTGGCTATCTGTGATCTAGGTAAGGATATTGTGTTCAAAATTATATGCCAAGAAACATTCCTTTTGAAACATGACATTTGAACGATATCGAACGTCAAATGATAAAAAGGTCAAGACTGAGTGCTTTTGTTGAGTAACCCTTAAAGGGGCAGTTTTTAGAGGGAATATAAGGTGATGTCAGGAAAATGAGAATTAATGGCTCCAATTGAAAGACAATGCATTTAAACTAAGTGGAGCAGTAATAATTCAAATATATATCGTTACGCCATGCAATTCCTTTTTCTTACACAAAATGAATTAAAGGTGTTCACACAAAATGGCCGCCATTGGATTTTATGTGAATCTTCATACTTTGTCCTCTGACAATGGATGATTTGATTGTGTAATGAGATTTTTGACACGGTCAAAATAATACATTTAGCATTAACTTACAATTATCAGTGAAAATTTTAAAATATAAAATTATCAAAAAACGTGCTACTGCCCCTTTAAATTACTTACTAACGCAGACAGACAAAGTTAAAATCCGTTTAATAACATCATATTTCAAATGTATGTTGTATGCACTGCACTATGCGGATACTGACATTTGTTATCATAACTAGTTAAACATTATTTTATCCTTTAGCTACATCTGCAGTGGTGTGTGAGTGCACTAGCGTATATCAACCTTGTCAATGAGCAGATAACTCTAAACAAAAAAAATAATCTTGATTGAAATCGAAATGGAAAGAAGTTGTTGAAAAGCGCTGGTTTATCTAAATGCATGTTTTATCATTCTCATTCCAGGTTTCAAACTCACTTAGTTGAATCGTTTACAAGCAGTTACATCACCCGATCGATGTGTCAACGAGCTAATATGGTTATCCTTTAATAAGTGCACTGGAAGCTACTGAGTCTGCATTTGAAACAGCATTTAAAATGTGTTTGTATATTTTTGAAATCGTTATCATGTAAGTGCATTGTCAATGTGATTGATACTGATAGATCTAACTGGATATAGAGCACTGCATATATTATGTTATATCTACAAGAACATTTCAAATGGAAATAAGTTGAAATAGATATTCGTGGTAAACAAATTCCGAAGAAGATGAATTTGTACTATAATGATAAATATCCGTTCATTCACTTAAAACATGTTTATTCTCTCAACACTTAACTTTTGAATATGGGGAAACTGTAATTTTGTGGATCTGAAATTTCTTATTTTCGACCTCAGTTTGTAAAGGGTAATTGTTTACAAACACAAGACTCCCTCAAGGTTGTGTCTCTTCGCCTGTTACATCACGATAATAGCATAATAGCATTTAACTGTCGACACATGTTTTGGTTTGGGATATTGGACCGTTTTACTTCATGTCAATCGACACATAACCAATTTTTGACTGCATGGATATTTGAGTTATATAATTCAAAGAACGTCTACCAAATCTTCTCACTATCTATCTGACGATTTAAAATAGGAAGCATAAAAGCGAAGAAAAGTAAGCTGGTGACGATCGAAATCTTCAAAATTCCATTCTTCATACTTGCATTGAATCTGTGCTGAGAGGTGGTTTGCTATATGAACTTTGGCCTACAAATTATTGTCAAAGGTAGAAATGTTCAATTCATAAAAAAAACTGCAGTAAGATTGTTACTTACAAACGACGGTCTTACAGGTTTAATTGATTTTCAAAAAAAATGTCACAAATTTTCTCAAGTTGATAGAAATAATTAAAAATGTTTTTCGTTATGCGTACTGTTCATTTCGTTTTTACAAAATCTAAAAATTAATGGCAAATATAATATACAAACATAAGAAAGCTTATATCAAGTTCCAAATAATTGCCTGAATGAAATCGTCTCACCTACTGGCTAAATCATTGAGTTACTTAACATACATTTTCCACAATGTACAGCATGAAGTGCTCATAAAATATCAATGTTGGGCACATAAGGGCATTTGAACAGACGTTATTCTCTAAATTGTGAGGTTAGGTGATGTGATTTGGGGTTTATCACCAGTTTAAAGAATAGTTCACAGCTGCTAGTATTATTGCAAGAAGAAAGCCCGCAACTCTATTTTGGCTTTTCGTCACAGTGAATCACGTGTGGTAATTGTGCTGAAATTCAGTGTAGCATTGAAGCAAACCTTATTGCGTGTAGATGGTTCTCTGGTGGGATTCAAAATTCTTGATCCAAAGCTGATCGCGCTAACTCGTCCCCTGTTTAAATTGTACAGTAGGATATAAACTTTAAGAGGAATAAGTAATGGCTAAACCTGCATGTTTGTCTAAGATAGTCTTTAACGCAAATTAAAGGTTCAAGTTGATGAAATTTATAAGAATACTGACATTTCACTAAAATCTTATTGAAAAATGGTTTAAATTCTATGACACAAAATAAGAATATCGAGATGTAGGCTGGAAGAAATATCCCCCTCAAATGTTTCCCCAACAGTACACGAATTAAATCAAATAAAACCGCTGTCAATAGTCATATGCATGCAGTTACACTGATTTTTATATATTCAATAAATTTTCAACAAATGTCCTTCTGATGAATTATGCTATACTTAGTTTCCATTCTACTTGAAAGTTTACGTTTAAGTGCAAGTAATCCAATTAGATGATAAGTTCAGAGATGAGATACTGCTCAAGCATGAATCACTCGTAAAATATCGCCAATGAAGTAGATTTTTTTTGTGAGCATAAAATATTCGTTGTTATAGGGAATATTTATTTAAAGATAAATGAAATAAATCATTCACCATTTGTCCCACGTCATTTAATCATGTTTTATTTCACTCAGAAACACAGGTGACAAAAGCCATTATCTTACACATCTTGAACTCTCTCTCATCTTGACTAAACTAAACAGATCGCAGTGAGTCCAACTGGAGCAGCCAAGAGTGCCACATGCTCTAAGAAGTAGGATCACATAACAGCTGTCCTTTCCACCACAGGAACCCGATATCGTCAATAAACTGTAGGTAAAACTTGGGTAAGAAAGACCCGTCTCTATTACATATCATCTTCCGAACGCATCGGGCGAGATATGCATTTACAAGAAATTCTTATTCACCCTTGCGACAACTCGAAGGGAAAGCTGTCACAGGAAGTAGCCTGATTATTGAGCTATGGTGTAGGCCAATCAAAAGAAGAAGATGTTACATATAAGGGCCGGGTCTTTCTTACTGAAGTTTTTCCTACATTATATTTACGATCATCGGGTTCCTGTGCATTTCACTGGTTGTCAGTTGGACATAGCATCCAGCACAAACTCCTATGCACTGTTTACTGTTGCCCAATCTAGTTAAAACTATCTATAATGTTATCGGCCCCTAAGTCCTTACGTTACATCTAGCTACTAACCCACCTGGTCCGTGTCGCGCACGCGCGGAAATCAACCAATGGAACTGGGTGATCTCTTTGAATTGGATTTAGGATTTATATTGCATTTTACACATCATAAGCATAAATGTCAATAAATATCAATTGATATGTATGACTTACTGGAAAAAAACATTACAGATAGTTTTAACTAGAATGACCGATTCAAAGGGATCAGCCAGCCCGTTTTTATGAATTTATGATAAATTATGAATGTACAGCTAAAGTTTGCACACGTTAAGACACGTATTTCCCCAACCATATTCAGTCCCTTTTGGCTCACGCTGATGTCTACAGCTGTGACGTCACTTCGATAAAGTCAGTACCTAGTGTTGTAATCTCGAGCAATAATCAATGCTCTGCATCGCCTAAGCTTGGACTGGATAAAACGTCGAAATTGGCGTTGTGGTAACATCACTTCATGCAAAACTCAGCTGTTCAAGCTTTTGTGGTTGCATATTGAGTCTGTCGACGTCGTAAACGGCTGTCAAGGAGAAGCCTCAAGTGCTCGATCGGGTAGATATCCAGGGATTTAGATTACCATGACGTTTTGCTTTGCAAGATAGTCAATTGTGAAACGTGCCGTGTGCGGTCTGGGTTTATCCTGCTTAAAATATTTCTACTGACGTTAATGGTTTAAAGCAGGGGACGTTGAAGGATATCATTACGATAGCATACAATCGTCAAATTCCCTTGTACTTGCAAGATCTGTTCTGCCATTCCCAGATATACCTGCCCACATTATGACACTCTCTCTCTGTCGAATCTGTCGAGTGAAAAAAGTGAACGTTGAGTGTAGTTTCATTTCTCCGTCGGTAGACACGTGTGACAGGGTGAGGTCTACTGCTTCCTACTGGCTTTGGCTGGAGGGATATCTCTTTGGCCGAACAGGTAGAGTGTAGGACTCTCAACCCGGAGGTCCCGAGTTCGAATCCCGCGTGGACATGAAAACATAGGATTTTCTTTCCTGCTACACGCGCACCCTTCCATCATGGTGATACATCATGAACCATGAACCATCACTGAACCATATTCTCCTCCAGTGCACTTTTCTGCACCATCCTGAACGAGCACGACGATGGTGACGTAAAGGAACAGGTTCTGTTTATTGTCTCATTGGACTTGTATCTTGCATCCCATGCCTGTCGTAAGCGATTCTGTAAGGTTTACGCTGATTATACGAAGCCCAGGAATGTTGTGTGCTGTGTATGTTGCACTAACTGTCCAGATGGAACAACCGAATGAAGCGGCCTTGCGCTGGAGTTGTCACCCTTGGTCTCCTCTATCTGAATTGATCCCTTGTTGACTTCTAGAGTCTGTAGCGATGCAAACAAAACGAGAAATGTTATTCTTTCTAACGTTGAAGCATCTAGACACTGATGACTGACTTTCTCAAGCTGTTAGAGGTCGATTGGCTTTAAATTTACATTATTCATTTAGTCTCGACATCTTGTAGATCGCGTATACGGATAATTAGAAAGTGGTTTTCAGTTTATACGACGATTTTTCATACCCACTGATGTTTAGTTTATGCACTGATTTCTAATTGAAATTCAAGGTGTGGTATTTTGGGGGAAATTCTTCAAATGTTGTCTTTGCATGCAATTAAGTATTGTAAAAAACATTTTAACAAGAAACAATGACATCTATATTGAATTTAAGCGTTACTCCTAAAAATGATTTAGGTTGAACATCAGATTTTAGTTATGCGTTTCCTTTTTGGGCCAGTATATAATGGGTCTGTGGCCCATTTGTTAAAAAAATATTGGTTTGTGTAAATATATATGTAACTATATAATATCAATGGATCTACTCTTCTAAACTTACTTCACTCCATTCGATTATTTCGGTTTTTGAAAAGACAAATGTTGCGTTTGCTAACTTACGTGTATGAATAACTTGAACGT
This sequence comes from Steromphala cineraria, assembly GCA_916613615.1. NCBI lineage: Eukaryota > Metazoa > Mollusca > Gastropoda > Trochida > Trochidae > Steromphala > Steromphala cineraria. The sequence continues at coordinate 70,326,830 of OU744726.1, read as the reverse complement.
TTAACTGTTCTATTACTTTGTTGACAAGTACATGTTTTAAACCATTACGAAAATGGGAACGATTATTTTCCTGGTTTGAACTGTCCAAAGGAGATTGTATGATTACATAAACATATTCCTTTATATCACTTCACGAGAAATAAAATAAAAAAAGTCAGGTCATTTCCCTTAAATAAATAAATATATAAGTTTTGATCTTACAATTTATTCAAACTAGTATGTTGTTGTGTGAGATATAGATTCAGAAAAGATCAATAATAGCAACAAAAAACAAAGCGGTTAAACAAAAACAAATAATGTAATGGTTTTTCGAGATATATATCATCCTTTCCTTAATGTAGATATACTTGACTTACTGAAGGTATGGTTTGTTCTGTTACACCACTATACATAATATAGCTAGCATGTTGTTTTGTTCTGTTACACCACTATACATAATATAGCTAGCATGTTGTTTTGTTCTGTTACACCACTATACATAATATAGCTAGCATGTTGTTTTGTTCTGTTACACCACTATACATAATGTAGCTAGCATGTTGTTTTGTTCTGTTACACCACTATACATAATGTAGCTAGCTTGTTGTTTTGTTCTGTTACACCACTATACATAATATAGCTAGCATGTTGTTTTGTTCTGTTACACCACTATACATAATATAGCTAGCATGTTGTTTTGTTCTGTTACACCACTATACATAATATAGCTAGCATGTTGTTTTGTTCTGTTACACCACTATACATAATATAGCTAGCATGTTGTTTTGTTCTGTTACACCACTATACATAATATAGCTAGCATGTTGTTTTGTTCTGTTACACCACTATACATAATATAGCTAGCATGTTGTTTTGTTCTGTTACACCACTATACATAATATAGCTAGCATGTTGTTTTGTTCTGTTACACCACTATACATAATGTAGCTAGCATGTTGTTTTGTTCTGTTACTACACTATACATAATATAGCTAGCATGTTGTTTTGTTCTGTTACACCACTATACATAATATAGCTAGCATGTTGTTTTGTTCTGTTACACCACTATACATAATATAACTAGCATGTTGTTTTGTTCTGTTACACCACTATACATAATATAGCTAGCATGTTGTTTTGTTCTGTTACACCACTATACATAATATAGCTAGCATGTTGTTTTGTTCTGTTACACCACTATACATAATATAGCTAGCATGTTGTTTTGTTCTGTTACACCACTATACATAATATAGCTAGCATGTTGTTTTGTTCTGTTACACCACTATACATAATATAGCTAGCATGTTGTTTTGTTCTGTTACACCACTACACATAATATAGCTAGCATGTTGTTTTGTTCTGTTACACCACTACACATAATATAGCTAGCATGTTGTTTTGTTCTGTTACACCACTATACATAATATAGCTAGCATGTTGTTTTGTTCTGTTACACCACTATACATAATATAGCTAGCATGTTGTTTTGTTCTGTTACACCACTATACATAATATAGCTAGCATGTTGTTTTGTTCTGTTACACCACTATACATAATATAGCTAGCATATTGTTTTGTTATGTTACACCACTATACATAATATAGCTAGCATGTTGTTTTGTTCTGTTACACCACTATACATAATATAACTAGCATGTTGTTTTGTTCTGTTACACCACTATACATAATATAGCTAGCATGTTGTTTTGTTCTGTTACACCACTATACATAATATAGCTAGCATGTTGTTTTGTTCTGTTACTACACTATACATAATATAGCTAGCATGTTGTTTTGTTCTGTTACACCACTATACATAATATAGCTAGCATGTTGTTTTGTTCTGTTACACCACTATACATAATGTAGCTAGCATATTGTTTTGTTTTGTTACACCACTATACATAATATAGCTAGCATGTTGTTTTGTTCTGTTACACCACTATACATAATGTAGCTAGCTTGTTGTTTTGTTCTGTTACACCACTATACATAATGTAGCTAGCATGTTGTTTTGTTCTGTTACACCACTATACATAATATAGCTAGCATGTTGTTTTGTTCTGTTACACCACTATACATAATATAGCTAGCATGTTGTTTTGTTCTGTTACACCACTATACATAATATAGCTAGCATGTGGTTTTGTTCTGTTACACCACTATACATAATATAGCTAGCATGTTGTTTTGTTCTGTTACACCACTATACATAATATAGCTAGCATGTTGTTTTGTTCTGTTACACCACTATACATAATATAGCTAGCATGTTGTTTTGTTCTGTTACACCACTATACATAATATAGCTAGCATGTTGTTTTGTTCTGTTACACCACTACACATAATATAGCTAGCATGTTGTTTTGTTCTGTTACACCACTACACATAATATAGCTAGCATGTTGTTTTGTTCTGTTACACCACTATACATAATATAGCTAGCATGTTGTTTTGTTCTGTTACACCACTATACATAATATAGCTAGCATGTTGTTTTGTTCTGTTACACCACTATACATAATATAGCTAGCATGTTGTTTTGTTCTGTTACACCACTATACATAATATAGCTAGCATGTTGTTTTGTTCTGTTTCACCACTATACATAATATAGCTAGCATGTTGTTTTATTCTGTTACACCACTATACATAATATAGCTAGCATGTTGTTTTGTTCTGTTACACCACTATACATAATATAGCTAGCATGTTGTTTTGTTCTGTTACACCACTATACATAATATAGCTAGCATGTTGTTTTGTTCTGTTACTACACTATACATAATGTAGCTAGCATGTTGTTTTGTTCTGTTACACCACTATACATAATGTAGCTAGCATGTTGTTTTGTTCTGTTACACCACTATACATAATATAGCTAGCATGTTGTTTTGTTCTGTTACACCACTATACATAATATAGCTAGCATGTTGTTTTGTTCTGTTACACCACTATACATAATATAGCTAGCATGTTGTTTTGTTCTGTTACTACACTATACATACTATAGCTAGCATGTTGTTTTGTTCTGTTACACCACTATACATAATATAGCTAGCATGTTATTTTGTTCTGTTACACCACTATACATAATATAGCTAGCATGTTGTTTTGTTCTGTTACACCACTATACATAATATAGCTAGCATGTTGTTTTGCAACATCTGGAGTTCTTGTTATGTAAAAACTGGTAATACGCTTCCAATGAGAAAGTGATATTTTGCCATTGGGGTTCGTATGAAACATGTGAACTTCGATAATACTGCCCTCGTAAGTAACAGATAAGGTCAGATATGTTGCATTGCAGAAATAATTCTGTCGTTTCCCGATTGTTCTGCAATATTTTTTTTGGTCATATTTTCGGCAATTTTTTTTTCAAAAGTGTCAATATTTGTCATCATAATGATACAACTTACGATTTTACAATAATGTTTCGTATTTAATGAATAATTAAGAAAATTAAGTTTTTGATTTTTTGTTGTGAGTATCATCTTTAACAGTTATATAAGTTTGTAAGTTAAAGATATTGTTCCCTTTAGTTAAGCAGCCCCATAGCCTACATAGCTAATGCATTAGACTAAATTGAAGTCTCTGAAAGGAAATACATATCAATTACAGCTATCTTCTATTAACATCGAAAGAAGCCCACGGAAGCTGTTTATTTTCGAAGAAACTGTAGGGATCTAGACTTGCTACAATAAGATAGACTTGCTACAATAAGATAGACTTGCATGGCTACAAAGATATTTTGTTTCAGGGGCAGTTAGACTACTAATGCATGTTGAGTTTGACCTTAGCAAAACACACAGAAAAGGCCAAGGTGAAGGGAACAGATTTATATGTAAAAATAAAAATTCTAACATGAATATGACATAAGCTATCATTATTTCTTGATGAGCGCTGATGATTGCTCTCAATGTTTTTGTCAACTTAGGGCAATAAAAGACTTGCGTATTTTTTTTTTGAAAGAAATCTATTCCAATGTTGAAACTACATGTATATGTATTTATCAATATACTGAACACTAATGTTTAAATAACTCCTTTTCATCATGCAATGCACACAGTTCTCTTCCTTATGGCATGACATGACAAGAAATGAGCACATGAAAGTAGATGGACATTTTCTTCCTTTTCATTACCAAGGGATACTCATTTTCATATGTGTTGAACCTGATGTTTTGTCTAGCAATAAGGATTTTCTTTTTGTTTTAAGATTTTATAATTTTATAATTATAATTTTTAAGTGTTGAATTTTATTCAAAAACACACACTAAACTATAAAACTGTTAGTGTATGACTAACTATGCATAACTGACACTTTACATTTAAAAAATAATATTATTGAAGAATGATGTTTATGAATTATTCTAAATAAAATAATGAATTTCAAAATGTTCAAATACTTTTTAACAACGCTTATAAACAGTTATGGATTTGTAATTTTGTAGATAGCTAGAACTCCAGTGATTGAGCGTAGCTACAGATTGTATAACACATTTCACTTCTTTGAGAGGCATTTCGAAGTTGGTTGATGAAGACGAACAAGTTTCATGCAATAAAGAAGTTGACTATCCAAAACAACTTGTTCTTCTTAATGAAATTTCACAATCGATATCGTTTTACACTCTGTCCATACATGACCAGTCCACATGTTAATCACATGTAATCTTGGTTTGTTATTGAATGTAACCCATTTATCATATGGACCTTGTTCTAACCTGGATATCTGCCAACTGCACGCAGTATACTCATGTCTGCTCTTGAGAATGTCAATACATAAGACGCATGAGATAGCCTTGTAATGCGTTGCTGCACTGAACAGTGTTAACAGCTCTGTGTTTCAATATGGAGGTTGCTAGCTTTCTCTCTCTGTGCTTCACATTGTCTTTGGTGTGCTGTGTCAGTTGTAGTGAGGACATTGGGCTAATTAACGAAAAAATTAACATGCTTGGAAATGGAATGCACATTCTTTCGGCACGATTTGATGATTTTGAAAACAGTGCATTGACCGATAAAGCTGATGTCTTGTATAAGCAAGACATGAAAATTCTCAAGATGAAGAGTGAACTGAAGAGGGAAATACGCCAATATGCCACTGAGGCCCTGTCTGAAATACTCCGAGGTGAGTCTGTGGAGGATCGGATCAAGTCTGAAGTGATATCCGAGATGAGGCATCTGAAAAGGACGAACCATCAGATGAGGACACAGCTCCATCTAATGAGGACTTCTCTTGAACAGGTTGAAGAGGACAACGAGGTCTTTAGAAACAGCTTTAAGAAAGAGCAGTCAGAACACAGTGAGTTGGTGTCGTGTTCTAGGCTTCTTAACTCGGAACGTTTGACAGTAGAAATTGCACATCGGCAAATCATTGAACTTGATCAGAAACTTAAAGAAGTGAATGGTTCGTGTACATTATCAAACAGAACAATCAGAAAAGGCTTTGATTCAATGTTGGAATGTTCAACTTGCCTCCAATCCGAAGAACTGACAAGTAAATTGGCAAAGCACGATCGCCAGATTAGGAAACTAAACCAGACAGTGAGTGATATGTGTAAACCATTGAATACAAGTGTCAGTAAAGATACTTTTCCTGCATCAGAAACAGCAGTCTCCTCGTCCACTGCAGCTCCAACAACGACAACAACACTGACATCACCAACAACACTGACAACGACAACAACACTGACAACAACAACAACACTGACAACAACAACACTGACAACAACAACACTGATATCGACAACAACACCGCCACAAGAAGAGAGAAGTCGGATCCTTATAGCACCATTTTATCGCTCACAGATTCTCCAGATGCGTCAGTATTCCACCAAAACAAACTCTATTGACATTTATCCTTACCTTTCTCTTAAAGACTATGAGTCTGTTGTCTATATTTCAAAATCAAACTCTTTGTTGATTGGTTTATTCGGCCCTCACAGGATCATCACATCAGAACTTAACACTTCAAGGACTTCAATAATACGGAACAATGTAAGAACAAGAGGAATGGCAGCTGATGAGGAAAGCGGAATTGTCTTCCTTACCACAATTCATCCCAGTAAGACAATAAGTAGAATGGGTCTACGTGGGGAAAGGTTTGCTTCTATAGTAGACTTATCAGGTAATGGTAATTATCCTCTTGCTATTGCCCTGAACCCCAAAATTAGAACTATATATGTTTGTCAAAGTGATAGGCTGTTAAAGGTATTTTATGATGGCACTGGTTTAAGGAACCTCGATTCTGGTTCTTACATTAATGGAGTAACTCTGGACATCACCAATGGTCTGCTTTACTATAGTAAAGATAAAAAGATGATGAAAATGTCTCTGGCTACCGAGATAGGAAGTGAATTGAGACAGTTTAATTTTTATATTTGGAATCTCATTTTCTACCAAAACAAAGTTTATTACACGGGCTATAGCAATTCGCCGGGTGTACTAGGTATAGTTGATTTTGGACAGAATAATGTGTCTAAAACACTTCAGACATTGAAGGTGTCCGGTATTACTGACTATGTGATTTGTTTGATCCCCTAACCTATTACAAAATACTTGTTAATAGGAACGGTCTTTATATCATTTTATCCATACAGATACTCAGTGAAAAATTTAAGGGAACACCTATCTGTAAATTTTATCACGGCAATGATGGTCTTCAGAAAAGATCTACAAAACGCAACTTAAACTATTTTTATTGGATTTAAACTTGTCACCTAAACGCAATACACACGTGCAAAGTGTGCATATGATCTTTGGAGGAGTATAAAAGAGGTTGTAAATGTGCACACAGTCTCATTCTTAACTGGTTCAAAACGAAGAAATGCCTAAACAATACCCCACCAAAAATTAACAATGGTAAGCGATCGGGATGGTTAACAGTGTTGTATCAAGAGGAGCTGTTGCAAGGCACTTTGTGAAGTCAGACAGTGTCATATCGCGCCTTGTCACCATGTTCAACACAACCCAGAGTGACAAGGTCGCAAGTGGGCGTGGCGAAAGACGAAAACCACTGCTGTACAAAATCGAAGGTTGCGTTTGGCTTGTTTAAGAGATCCATTCAAAACAGCTGTCCAGATAAGCAGTGAATTCCGAAGATCGACTGGTGTAAGACTGAGTGCAGAAACTGTCCGAAATTGCTTGAAAAAAAGCTGGGTTAAAGAGTCGACGCTCACGTAATCAAATTTTGCCTTACCCGAAATCACAGTCAACTTCAAAAACGTTGGGCAGTGCAACATCGTGGTCTTAACAGTCGTCAATGGCGTAACACACAGATGAATCGAGATTCTGTCTGCACTTTGCTGATGGTCGTACAATAGTCTGGAGGAGACGTGAGGAACGTTTAGTGACGCAACAACTCAGGAAATCGACAGATTTTGAGGTGGATCGATAATGGTGTTGGGAGGGATTGTCTATGAGCGCCGGACACCTCTAAATTGTATTGATGGAAGACTGAATGCTCAGCATTATGTGAATAAAGTCCTCAATCCTGTTGTTCGTTAACTTTTTCAACAGCAAGGTCCAAACATTGAACTGCAGCAGGATAATGCTAGGCGCCATGTTGCAAGATTTTCAATGAATTTCCTTAATCAAAATAACATCGGAATACTGCCATGGTCATCAAAAAGTCCTGATCTGAATGCCATTGAACAATTGTGGGACGTTTTGGGGCCTAATGTGAGAAATCGTCCGCAAGCACCACGAAACCCGAACCAGTTGTTTCAAGCCCTTGAGGAGGAGTGGCGTCTGCTTCCCATCCGTATCACTCGTACTCTTATTGACGATGTCAGACTGTATGTGACAATCATGGGGGACACACACATTATTGAATATCGACTTTTCGAAGTGAATTTCTCTCTATTTCGGTATTAGAAACTTAACAATAAATCTGAATAATTTCTACTTGTTGAGGTGTTCCCTTAATTTTTTCACTGAGTATATTTGTCTGGATTAGCTTATCTTGTATTCTTGCATTGCTTGCCTCGACATTGGACATAACAATGTGTCTCATATAAATATACATAGACGTTCGAGGTTTCTGGCTATAGACATCCTCTTGTGATTTATTTGATACCTTAATTATACCAAATCAGCATTTGATACAGGGGAAATAATTAATCTTATCATTCAAAAGTGGCTACCACAGTAGATATCGCTTTTCTGAGATCAAGCGATATCTACAAGCGATATCTACATTGTAGATATCGCTACAATCAAATTGTCATAATCCTATTACATCATCAGTTAAATGACATCACAAGGCTTTGGCATCACTTAGAACACAGATGACAATACTATGACGTCACAACGTTCATGGCGTAACAATGCTATGACGTCATAATGCTGATGACGTCACAATGCAATGACCTCACTGTTCAAGAAGTCTAATGACAGTTTTGTGTTCAGATATGTTCATTCTTTTGCTAATAACTGTTGAAAAATGATTTGGATGATAAATAAAATCTCACCCTCGTGTCTTCTGATATCAAATATATCAACACTCGTTGATTAAAGTAAAAATATCCTCGGCAAGCCTCGGATATTTGTAACTTTAATCAACTCGTGTTGATATATTTGATATCAGAAGACACTTGGGTGAGATTCTCTATATATACATTGCATTTGCCATTTGTTAAAACTACCTTGCTATGTTATATGTAAAATGAACAAGTGTTAGTGAGTTTGGATTTTACAAAAATATTTCCGGGAAAAACGTTTTTAAAATATATAATAATATATCAAGTTTTCTACTGCTGTTAGATATTTACTTCAATTCCTATGTCAACAATCAAAAATCCATTAAACAAATGACAGTAAATTCATAAATCTTGAGTAACTTTGAATGTACCATTTTGAATTGTTGTGATAATATTTTTAATACAGCTTTTGTGTGATGACGTAAGTGCAGTTTTAACTGAGAAGGCATAAGTAAAATATCGTGAATCAGTGGGCTCCTGGAATAGACTCACGCGGTTAATACATTTGCAAAAAAATAAAACGATAGAGCACCCTGAGGTGTACATTTGATGAAAGTTTGGTTAAGAAATATGCATATCTAAGAAAGTTATCACGCTCGGTATGAAAAAATGTACTTTCTTGACATTCATTTCCCGAGATTTTGCTCCAAATTGACCACCTACCCGTCTATACGTTCGAATCTGTTGCCCAAACTAAAAGAGAAAATATGTTTATTCCAAACGATAGAGCACCCTGCGGTGTACATTTGATGAAAGTTTGTTTAAGAAATATAAATATTCAAGAACAATCTAGTTAAAACTATCTGTAATGTTATCGTCCCCTAAGTCCTTACTTATAACTTATTAAGATAACATTACAGCTAGTTTTACCTAGATTCTCTAACCTTGACAGTCCGTCCCATCATACTCGATCTTCTCCATGCTTGAATATGCATATTAAGTGTGTAATACTGTTATAAGTACGTTTTGTGGCCTTTATACTGAAATAAACAATTGAAAAAAAAAATTGTGTATTCGTTGTATATCTAACAATAATAATTATAATCTACCAAACTAAATTGATAACATCATTAATGAAGAAACATGCAATAAACGAAAGGGCATTCTCAAGTGGGTTTATTGCTATAAATATAAAGGGGTGTATTATATGCCCGGTCGCGCAAAGGAGTTTGGGACATTTAGAAGCTGTTAGTTAGCAATGAGTACAAAATGCATTTGCACGTGCTTTGCTACAGCAACTATGAAATTGACAATCCAATATTTGACTGTTGATCATTTTGAACGTTTCCTCCATAATTGGGCAAGCACTGAACTCAATACCTTACCTTACCTAAGTCCTACCAGAAGTAAAGGCAGCCGTCGGCATTCATAATGAATATTTTATTGACGCCTCTTCAGCTCAACCCGCTATTATCAAACTTAACCTAATGATTCATACACCATAGATCAAAAGACCAAATTTAAAGTACATATGTTGTATCACATGATTCAAATTAAAAAGTAAACTTTTTGTAGGAATTGTTCAAGTTCCTTCATACACACTTCCGCTGAACTAGCAATGTCTTCCCACACAGAAGGCTTAACTTAAACATCCTGGTTTAACCTTTGTAGTAATAAGAGCAGTTTGTGGGTTTGAGTACATTAGCAGTCAAATCTGGCACCACAAACTATCTTCAATATATTTGTCAATGAAAACACTTCTCGCATGGAATGCTTGTTCGTTGTCAATGAAACTTTGCAATGAACCAGTCGCCAGTAGATAGGCGAAAGTGTTCTGCCAAAAAGTGTCAAATGCAAAGTGCATTTCGGAAATAATAATATCCCATTTATGAATTAGAAATGCTTTCATAATGACAAATTTGATCATCATAAATAGATTCTATTGTATCCCGTAAGGCATATATAATCCATTTTCTTTTAAGGTTAAGATTTAAGATTTAAAGCTAGATTTTAAGATGCAATTAAATTTTTTACGTATAATTTATTTAAATGTAAAGATTTAACTATTCATTCTTTTTATTATTTTCATTCTTGTTAAATTGTCATTTTGTCACCAGATTATCAAGTGGTGTTTATGTAATGTCATATTTATGGCATATTTAATTCTAGAAAACAGTGCAAAAAACCCTGCCGAGACAATTTCTGGTCATCTAAAACACAATTGGAATGATATAATAACATATCTCGAAGAATCTTAAGTTTGTTAATGTACATGTAAGAGATAGAAGGATATAATATTATGAGAATAGAGGTAAACGAATTATGATGTGGCATCAATAACAGTGTAGATAAACTTACCTATTTTCCTTTTGTACAAGTTTAACGAAGAGCCGTAAAATCTCTCTAATTGGATCACTGTTTATATACGTTATCTCTGATATTGAAATTAGAAGTAAGGTTTCTGGCCGTATCATCCGATCCCTCGTCTAAAAAGTCTGATGCATGACAGCAAAATACTTCTCATATATTCATGTTCCATAAACGTTTACACACGCCTAGCTTCAGTGAAGTTACAGTTATCAATGTTAACTGCATGTTGGTGAAAGGTGATGATAAAATAGCATAACATTGTCCCATTTTAACGAGTAAAATAGAAGATGGGGAGGTGACAATCTTTAACTTCAAAGTGTATAGAAAACTTGCCAAGGAGCAAAGAATAACAATACTTTTGTGTGGAATAACACACATCATCAGCATGACAGAAATGTAGAAATGTAATACCGGGTATGTGTCAAACATTTTTTCTTCAAAATGTTTGTCTCTTACATTGTATAAACAAACGTGTCCCCTATAAACAATGCAAACATACAGTCACGGCTCAGGTTTAGTGTAAGTAAAATATACTACAGAAGATTTAACATCGTGTTGTGTACTTACAAAATGTTAAAATTATCTATCATGTCATTCTCTCCCCACAGAGGCAGATCAAGCCATGAGATGTTGATACATTATGTTATATTACGCCGAAATCCGTCGGTTCCGTCGGTTCCGGCAGTTTTCCTGGCTGAAAGAAATTGCACCGCAATCAATTTGAATTTCTTTATCAAATGACAACGCTTCTCATATGGAAGATTGGTAAATATCACAATGCCTTTGCCATGTTTCAGTAGCCAAAATGATGATTTAAGAACAGCGTCGCTGATTGCATAACTTACTTTGATTGCCTCCAATCAGGCGTCTCAAAGTCTATCATACAAAGTCGGCGTAATATTACAGAGGCTAAATTAACATGACTTGATCTGCCTCTTTTCGGAGAGAATGGGAGAGAATGTTATCATGTCTGAATCTAACACGTGTCAGGACACGCACCAGAGAGGACGTGTCGAGTGAGGGTCTAACTTACCTAAAAATCATAATGGGACCATGTTGTTTAGCACTTGTGAAACTCAATGTATATGAATTATGGTACAAAATATATACAATAGGTTATTGAGAACGAGTTCAACCAAAATGCAGGTAAGAACTTGATATTTGATACTACAAAGAAATATGTGTAGATAATCGCATAGAGACAGTTTAGAACATCAGCTGGTTTATCTGATGACAAGATAACCGAACAAAAGGTTAATGAGAACGTTTGATTGCTTCCATCAGTTTTAAGATTCGTAAACTAAAAATTATGAATGATGACATTACACTAACATGATGACATTAACTTACACATTGTTATACAAACTGTAGTCATGATTCTTGATGTGTTCAAGCAAATTATAAAGTGAACGAAATATAACAAATATCTATGTTTGCGAGATGTTCACCTAATTTTGCATCAATTATCTTTCTATTTGTGAAATCTTCTGAGTTGTGATGAAGTGAAGTGGGTTTAACGTCGCTTTCAAGAGTATTTCACTTGTATCACGGCTGCTAGTATTATTGCAGGGAGAAAACCCGCAACAGTACTGCAACAGCATTGCGGTGAAACCTGCGAGCCACGACTGGAACTAGCGAACCATTGTTTGTACTGCGCTTTAGTGTAGCATTGCACCCAAACCTCACTGCGTGTATAGAAAAGTTTTTACTGCAGACAACGTGTTGTAAGTAATATTTTCAGCTATTTAACACGTGGATGTTGCCATTCAAAATAGAGAAGACAAATCAGGGAGAATGGAGTCGAAAGGATGACACGCCCTGTCCGGCTCACAGCTTCTTAACAAATCACCACATTTTGATCAAATTTTACATTTAGATACATACTCATATGAAGGGGTGTCATGATAAACTATCGACACAATATGCTCTCGGAATAAAGAAGTTGTGTTTTAAATATTAAGAAATGATGCCAAACCATTGTTCAATAAAGAAGTTTTAAATCCAGATGATTTGTTGTTCTTTATATTCAAGGGGCCAAAAAAATAATAAAGCATTGAATCCAAAACAAAAGTTGACTTTGTACTATTAGTGAAGGATTTTGAATATGTGTTATTTGTCAGTGTAAAATGCTTGTTTCAGCTTAACCAAATGGTAATGTCCACGCACTCAAAGTTACCTATGACCCACATAGACATAGTTTCGCAGTCAGACATTACCTTAATTTCCCTTTTATGTTGTTTACATAGGTTAATGAGTTTTCAAGACAAACAAGGTTCAAGGTTTCGCAGATCCAAAGACCTACTTGCTTTGTCCTAACCGTTTTGATAAATATTTCAATCACACGTTTTGATGGACCAAACAATTGGTTCAAATAATTTGATTATCTTTCCTCACATAGATCAAGATGTTTGAATTGAAATTCAAGACAGTTAATCTGTAATATCTGTTTGAGGCATTTTTGTTAAGTCCATATACGAGCCATGAAACTATCACCCATATACGTAAACATACATTTATCAAAACTTTTCAATTCCTCAATGTCTATAATATTCGCATATTCCTTCATCATACCCCCATGAGCTCCCAGATTGACAATACTCTAACATAGTAACATCTATCTTTCATATTATTTATTTCTCTACAGACCTTCAAGTTATTGTTAAGAAGACTGCACAGTATGAACCTTTAGTAATTGCGTATAATGTCAACCCTGCAGACAAAAATAAAGTTTATACTTTATCTGTGACCTTTTGCGATGACTGCTTTCTGTTGGCAAGTCGTCAACGCCGAAACTAATGTGAAGGATATTGAATGTGCGAGGTTAATTCAGCGGGATACATTATAAAGGTACTTTAAGGGGGGAATGGGTGGCAGCTCCTATTACCTAAATGGATCTAGGAGGCAGTTAACCAACTGAATACTGCAATATTGACAGGGAATGCCCTCCTTCACAGCTGACCTACTATTGAGAGTTTGCCGACATAATGCCATTCTCTCCCCACAGAGGCGGATAAAGTCATGACTTGATCTGCCTCTGTGGGGAGAGAATGACATAATGCATCATGACCATATTTCCGTCAGAAGACAACGTGTTCATGGTTCAAAATATGTAAATGTTATTGAGCTAATGTTAATGAGAATAATGTTATTTTTGTAAATTCAGTTTATGATACTATACATAAAATGTACATAATAGGAATATATCTCGTCCAGTTGTTAAATTGGTTTCCTTACTTAAAGGGACATTGAGTGTTTTGATACAAATTTAAGAACACTGCTAAAAATCTATATCATTGAAACATATACACAAAAATTACCCCCATTTATTTTGACCTAAAATAAGCTTAGAAACCGAAATAATTAGTAGAGGTGTTTCCCCAGGATATAAATAGATCGAGTTTATAACTTTCTCTCGCAAAGCATTGTGGTCATTGTTGCTGTGGGTGAATTCGTACCCAAAACGAAGCTTTCCCCATCGGGAATTCGTACCGAAAAGAAACTCGTGCCTATAACAAAACGACGAACACGTATCCGTAGTCCATTTGATGGTTTATTAGTCATTAGTGATATGTTTATCATTAAAGCATTCTTTCTTAACAATTAAGGCCATTTAAGCTAATTACACTCATTATAAAATACATCGCACGTTCTGATTTTGAAATTATTTCAATGTGTAAAAGTATTCTATATTTACCCTCAATATATTGTCAATAAATATTTAGCTTCCAAACATTATTTTAATGATATGAAATAAAAATTCAGAGTCAAAATCCCGTGGATTACAGACCTTAAAAGCCTTGATAAGTCGAGTTGTGCAGTCGCTCTTCCGTATATGGCTGACTGTAGAGTCACGTGAACGAATATTCCTGATATCGTTTATGATCTTTAGAATTTTGAAAGAACAAGTTGAAGTAATTTACATAAGTTGATTATATTACCAACCGATGACGAATTAAGCTATAATAACTCGATCCTTAACGGAATGAAGAACTGCCTAATTTGCATAGAAATTTCGTATATGTCTAATATGATATCGACAAGAAAGCTATTTGTATTTTTTTGTTCACGTTTAGTATTATCTTGGTGTCAACATAGTTATGGTTACATATTTAGACGAAATTAATGTTGAATTATCGAAGCCTATAAATAAAATTAGGAAACGTTTCCGGTACGAGTTCGTTTGGTTACGAATTTACTATATCCATGTCGTAGTCTGCTCACACACTGAATGTAAACACAGATGGCAAAGAGGGAAAAGGAAAAGAAAAGCTACATGGAATGTTTAGAAGAAAGTTATGTTAATTGGTTATTCAATATCAATATTATGCTTAAATAATATATTGTTCTCTGGTTTACATACTGTTGGTATTTGTTAGTAATTGATTGATATTGCGGATGAAAAAAAGCGAGCTGACGTAGTACGCAATAATCGAAAATCTGCTAAATGACATCACAATTCACTAGCGCGCGCTTCCGGTTACAAAAAATGTCTGAACATAATAACATCGACTTATTGTGATTTGTCAGCATACTCTCATATACCTAATTGTAGTTAAAAGATTTATCTACCGATTGATATAATTTATAGGTGTTTTGAATAAAATCTTGTATCAGAAACATTAACATACTCAATGTCCCTTTAATGTTCAGCAAGAAATGATGCTGTAAAGGTTGTACACAACTGCTGAGGGGTATATTTGTATTGGAGGAACAATTGATTCAGAGTAACTTAAAAGGTATGCCGTAACATGCTTCTATGCATAACCTGAAACAGTTTCTATGTAAGGTAATTTAATATTTTATTTACATTTTGAATATCTGTGATAAGGCACTTTCTGTTTTATACTTGTATTTCCAATGACATTTCTGACTTACAGACAGGTAAGTTATCTTTATCGTTTTATTTGATATGTGTAGGGGAGACCGGGGCAGGCACGGCCCCGGGGCTATGGAAGGGGATGTGTGCCAAAAAATGAAATCATGTACACTCGTAACTCGCAAGATGTAACATGTCGTTCTCAACCATGCAATTCTCGAAAAGACAAGTCCAAGCGTGCAAAACTAACATTTCAATCCTGTAAAACTCAACTTGCTGTTCTTAACTTTACAAAGTTGAAATGTAATTCAAGAAATGTCAAAAGACAAATCCCGATTTTCTATTTTGAATAAGAGTAATATTCACAATAAGCAATGCTATAAGTTACTTTTCACATATGGAAAATGGAAAATGGAAAATCAAGAGTTGTAAAATCAGCTTTTTAAAACAGACTTTTGCATTTCGAGTTTTACACGATTGCAATGTACATGATTTCGCATTGACGGGGGATGTGTGCCAAAAATGATATGCTATGCTTGATTCGTTAAAGCAAACATTTGAACGGCGCGCGCTGATTCTGCAACAGGCACGAGAAAGGAACAAGTTTACTTTATGTAAGTGGCTGACCTGGCTAACCGAAACAAATACCCAAATGACAGAATAACTGACCAATGTACGTTTTTAGCATAAGCGGGAGTATACATATAGCGTTTATTCTTTCCGTTCATCTTCTGTCTGGCCGTCACAAAATTTGTCCGTAGCATATCTCAAAAACTATACCTACTAGCTTCACCAAATTTCATACACTTATCAACCATGATACCTAGATGTGCCTTTTGGAGGTTAGACTAAAAACAATTATTTTTGCAGTTTCCATGGATATATGACTAAAAAAGTTATTCGATGATAAATTTCTTTGATATATACATCTCAGCTTCACCAAATTTTCTACACATGTCAATCATGATTTTGGTTATGCCATTTGAAAGTTAAACAATATGTGAATTTTCTTTTCTGTGTTTTTTAAACATGACTAACAAAGTGATTCAAAATATGTTTGTCCTCAGCACATCTCGTAGAATTTTATGATCACTACCTAAAATTTGAAACAAAGATCAACCACTATTTCTAGATGTACCCTTTTAATGGTAAAATCTATTAATGAAGATAGTTTTGTGGTTTCAGTTCAAAGGAGACTTACACAATGACGTACCTTTAAAACTGTATACTAAACAATCATAAACTTTAAACAATGTTTATCAATTCTACTGTTTGAAATTCTTTGAACAAAGTTGGAAGCGGGGCTATGTGAACTCTGCTCGGTTCCTCACTTGTTGATTAAAGTAATCCAACAATCTGTTTATTGTTGTGAGGGTAATATTTGTATGTCACTATTTTAGCATTCTCTCCCCAAAGAGGCAAATCAAGTCATGAAATATCAATACAGCCTCTGTTTTATTATGCCGACTTTGTGGGATAAAATTGGAGATGCCTGATTGGAGAAAATCAAAGTTATATTTATTATTTGCGCAATCAGCGAATTATTTTGCGCCGGGGGAAACTGCCAGAACCCACGGATTTCGGCTAGTTAGAACCGAGGTTGTATCAACATATCATGACTTCATTATGTGGGGAGAGAGTGCTATACTGGTACTTATATATCAAGTTGAATATCAAATGAATAAAAAATGAGATTTTTATGATGACTGGCTCTTGTTTTTATATTTGAAAGTGAGAAGCACAACCACGTAATTTGTAAACTTTACCAAATCAGGTGAAGTACATTTAAGTGAATGTAACTTAAAACTGAATAAACTTTCACGAAACTAAATCCTAAATCTATTTTGGTATACAATATCGCAATGATGAAAATGTATGCATTTTTTAACATTTTTACTCTTACTTAAAGTGGTTTACAAAATAAATATATGTCAAAATCGGTGAGGTAGGAAGAGTATTGCATTCATTGCTACTTGTATGGCATAAAAATTCAAAGGTATTTTACATATATTTAATTTTTGATGTCCATTTTATATAAAATTCAACAATGGTCAAGCTAGCAATATCCGGAATGACGATATGCTTTAAATGTAAGTTGGCCTGTTATTCTCTCATTTATGTATTTGTTTAGCCGCTTACATAAAGTAAACTTGTTCCTTTCTCGTGCCTGTTGCAGAATCAGCGCGCGCCGTTCAAATGTTTGCTTTAACGAATCAAGCATAGCATATCATTTTTGGCACACATCCCCCGTCAATGCGAAATCATGTACATTGCAATCGTGTAAAACTCGAAATGCAAAAGTCTTTTGACATTTCTTGAATTACATTTCAACTTTGTAAAGTTGAGAACAGCAAGTTGAGTTTTACAGGATTGAAATGTTAGTTTTGCACGCTTGGACTTGTTTTTTCGAGAATTGCATGGTTGAGAACGACATGTTACATCTTGCGAGTTACGAGTGTACATGATTTCATTTTTGGCACACATCCCCTTCCATAGAGGAAAACCGAACCTACCCCGATGCGGGGCATGTTCGTCTTTTCAACTCGTCGTCTTAAAAGCATAGTTATAGGCAAACTGGTTGAGTTAGGCACTTCCAACAATTATTGCAATAAAGTTAAGATATGTCTCAATATATGTACTAACGTATACTAGTATATTGCAAGAGAACGCCTAATTATCTCTATTTTAGTGATAAGGGGACGTACCGGCCCCGGTCTCCCCTACTCTTTATTAAACATTGTTAATTTATACAGCTGTGTCTCTGAAGTTTGTTCACTTACCTGCCTATCGGAGTAAAGTTCGTGCTCTTTAGGATGTGTTCGAGACATCGCAGGATTGAGAAAACGAAACGAATTATTTTAAAAAGGTCAGCACAAAAGTTTAGGTTCATTGTACCGTAAGATTATTGTTTATCACATCTCACAGCTAACCGTCAATAATGTTTGCAGTATATTGAAGTAACAAGGGGAAGACTTTCGAGGAGACTATTCTTAACATTCTATACAAAAATCGTCATAGTTATCAACAGCTTTGAACCCAAGTCATATATGTGCTGATGGAACTCCTTAAACGTATTGCAAACGTAGAAGTAATATTTTGAAAATTGTTCAGAAACGTAAGTTGTTCTATTCGTTCTTATTTACGCGTTTGCGGGTCGTCAACAGCTCTTGCAGCGTTCCTCCTACATTATGGAGGCCTTGTGTCGGTGAGATTCGCTCTCAAACTGTTCATTTGACTATTAATTTTGTACGTACGGACGGAAAACTACATAAATTCCTACATACAACCATCATGTTTAAGAGAGACTGTTGACGTATTCAAAACAAAAGCAGAGATTTGGCAACGCAACAGAAATAACTTAATTGAACCTATTAATATAGAAATGTGCTATATGTTCTTGATCCTGTTGAACTTTTACCCACTTTCGTTCTTGACGTCCTCAAGGCTTCTGTAACTTCAAACGGAAAGGGTTTTAAACAACTAAAATAAACTAAATTGTAATTAACTCCAGTTTTCGTACGTCGATAAACTCATTACCTGCAATATTATAAGATACACACTGAATGCATGAAGAAAAAGACTTATTTCATACGATTCAGTCATGACACCAGTTTTGCGAGTTATGTCATTTGAAATTTCAATTTCAATGAATGCAAACTCTTTTTCTAAGACGTTATGCACGATTTTGAATACAGGCTATTGCACAAGACCAAGTAATCAAAAACCTTTCCCAAACCCAATCTAAAACATATGGCTGACCTTAAAGAAAAGCAATTAAAGTGTAGATTTATTCCAGTCTTCACAGAACGTACACAAACAATAGAATGTCGTAGATATCACAACAAGCTAGCATAGCATACAAGTGCATTGTTCAGGGCAGAGATATCATATTTCTTCTACAGATTAATATGTTCTGCACATGACAAAATGGTTATAATACACATGTCAATCTTTTAAATTGCCATGACTTTTTTAGAAGCAAAGACAACATGAGGTTGTAGAGTAAAGTTTCAAACGTGAGGTTCTCATTACCTCCTATAATGTAGAGTGTCCTGGAGAGCCTATCTTGCTATCAGAAAGGTTGTAATGTGTTTTGCCACAAATGTTGCCAGTTTGATTCGCTTACTTAACAGCGATTTGAGATATCATGAGCTATGAATTGAAGTTCTTAATCCGATACACAAATATTTCCACAAGTGGTACTTAGTAGTTTCTTAGAAGTTATTATGCATTACACTACATCATGTGTGACCGAAAGTAATCACACGGCATATCTACCGGTATTGGTAATTAGCATAGAAAATTCTTAACCGGAATTGTATGAACAATATATAAAGCAATAAAAAAATGATGAAGATTAAAAAAACTTTCACTGGGACATCTTTCTTTGTCATTGACGATCAAAACAACCTTCTGGATGTCCGACAAATCATTGTTCGCGTGTTTCATATACATAAGATCTAAGCATTACATTTTAAACCTGTCCAAAAGGTTTGCCCTGACAGCTTGTTAATATATTTTATGACCACATATTTTGGCTGACTCTGAAAAAGTGTATATGCACCGTGCAAACAACCAGCAATTAACCATTTGTACACAGTCTTAAAAAATTAGCAGTCGTGACGTTATGAGTTAGCAAAAAGAACCGTTTAAGAGTAAATTGGAAAGTAGTATACATAATTTTTCCGTTAAATATATTCCTTTATCATTTGATATTGATTGTTTATGCATAACATAACCACACAACAATGCAAAAAAATATGATTTTGTCGATTAAACAATTAATTGTCATTTTCTACTACAATACAAACTTTATAATGACGGACCAGGTTAAAGGGTTTGGAGGGAGAGCTTCTCAATAAACAATTTATTACAGTGCTAACATAATTACCAATTACAGAAAAAGGAATTCAAAGGTGATAGGGAATGTATTATTTTAATTTTCTACTGCAAGTGCTTGAGAGGCTTCATTTTAGATGTTAAGTGACATTTATACCGACGGGCCTGTTATAAAAATTTATACAAGTGCAGTACAGTAGATTACCAATTACTAAAAGAAAGAATTCAAAGTTTATAGGGAATGAATTTTACGCATTTAAAGTATGTATACACGATTTGGGTTTGTCGGTGCATTTGCTTGCAGACATCAAAGAAAGGGCAAGTATCACCAAATGTAACCCAGTGCATACCCATATAAAACGGCGCCCATGTAGATACCATGTATTATGTATCGGTAAGTGATTTGTCTGCACTTGATAAAAAGTTAACAGCAGGCAAGACAATGTGAGTTTAATACATGATTAAAAATACATCAATTTCATCAACCCGTTTGTTTCTAATATAAAATACATCGATCAAAGTTTGTTCCTGCAAAACATGAATAAGACTTTATTTATGATCCCGAAGGTTCTGCCGTGGTTATTGGAACTTCCAAGCAAATGCAGCGGCAGGATATCTTGATAAAAAGTTTTCCTCGAGCAATAAAAGCTATGTTTTATTACAAATACATCAATCTTACACACTGAAAGACCCAGATATCGCCGTTAAATATTCATTTTTGTTTTTAAAGAAAAACGGGATTCTGTTTATTCTAAAAATGTTCATAAAAACGATTAAATTCCTTTCTCTTTGGCATCTTCTGTATACAGCAACTATCAAGTAATATATTTCAAAGAAAAGGGTTTTGACAGAATTGTTGATAAATGATGATAAATGATAGTATTATGACGTAATACTTTAAATTCAACTCTGCCATCAGCCCACGAATAGCTACCTATCGCACACGAACATCAATAATAGATCAACTTGCACCCCACTTTGAGGTCAGCTAAAGATACCGTTTTTCATGTATGAAAAATGAATAAAAAGAAAGAGACAGATGTAAACTAGCGTCTAAAAGAAACGCTACGAAGCTGAAATTAATTGTTAAGTATACAAATAATTGCCAATCTGTTAAAAACCATCCCAAGAACACAT
Organism: Steromphala cineraria; assembly: GCA_916613615.1. NCBI lineage: Eukaryota > Metazoa > Mollusca > Gastropoda > Trochida > Trochidae > Steromphala > Steromphala cineraria. The sequence continues at coordinate 70,305,267 of OU744726.1, read as the reverse complement.
CCAAGAACACAACATGTGAAATATTGCATAAGCAAATAGTGTTTGGCACGACAAATTTAACATTGTGTAGAAGGATGCCTAGTGGAATTAGTGTATAAAAGCTTATATTAACTTTTATTCACTAACATCCTATTGAATGATTGACAACCAAGAACAATCCTCAGCAGGGTTAGTACAGTCATTGCTATCTTCTGTGCGATTTATCTCATAGGCCACCACTGGACTCATTACCTTATCGTGGTGTGGTGGTTGGTGTGCTTCGACAACCCCGAGAGCTATGCCAGCTGGAGCTTACATGCTCCTGGCAGGGTCACCCAAGCTGGACAGGTCGACGGGTAGAAGCCAGATCAAATGTGAGTCCTTCTAAAACCTGCTTTTCTATCTCTCACTATGCCTTTCTTTCCGTCTTTTCTCTCATCCTTTCGATCCCTTTCTCCCTGATCTATCTACTCTCTTTTGGATGGCAACATCCACGTGTTTAATAACTGAAATATTGTTCAAAACACGTTAAACACCAACTCACTCACTCACTCATAGTTAAAGCATTGACAAACAACTTGAATGTATTTATTCTCTTCTAAGAATATAGTACAATCATTGACACATGTCATAGAATAACTGATTTATTACTAAAATATTTGTTAAGATATATGGTATGAATAATAATGATTTTAAGCTATAACACTGAGCATCTAATTTCGCAACATTTTCCATATATAAGGAACTTATTTTATGATTTTACATATGTTTTTGATAAGTTCAATAAAAAATAACAATGTCATTCTATTAAATAAATCCCCGACCTTGTGATATTTCGTTTAAGGCCATGACAGATACTGTACAACGCTAGAGAAAGGAGTCTCGAATTGCTTTATACTGAAACGACGGGAGATACATAAACACGATTTCCCTTCAGTAAACATGGCACGAATTCAAACCACCACTTACAGAGCCTAACATTTGTCCGCAGGGAAGCATAACATTAAATATTATAATCATTAGTTCATACACATAGAATGTACATGTGTTGAAAAGCATAACATTGTTAGGTAAGACACGGTTACACCGAATATATCTAAACATTAGGATGACAGTACATTTGTTGGGCAAATATCAGAGTTGACGAATGAAACAGCAAGAAGCTACCAAGTGGATTGTTTAGCTAAAACGCAGCCTTACGATATGAAAGATTGATCTGCACTTGATAAACAGCTCTAAAGATTCCACTAAAATACCTGTTACAACACTGTTATCATTACTAGTAAATAAAACTTGTTAATCAGCAGCAAAACAAATGACGTTGCGTAAAATGCTTGCAGCCTGCGTATTCGTCTTCTACGAGAATCCTGCAAATCAGAAAATAGGTGTCTTATACGTGTAAGAACAGATCAAATGCAACGAAACATATTCAACAGTTGTAACGAATCTCAATTCAACATCAATTTCTAAGATGTTTCAATTATTATTAACTGTCTGACCTGAAATCATTTCAAGGAGAAAGCATCGTTGACTATGATTGAATAGTCAAACTGATTTTCGAAACAGGCTTTATATTAATCTGATTAGATTTGAGATCACGAGTACATCCCATGAAATGAGAAAATGGTACGCTTATCCTTATCACAGGAGTATTTTCCTTAACACGTAGAATTTGAGAAATCCCGCACTTTTTTTAATATTTCACACATAATCACGGTCATATATATATTTTTGTTACATTGTTTGTCAATTGGGAAGTTTGTGTAAGCTGTCACAATGAAGGGTTTTACTGTAAATTATATATAAATCTAAGAAGGTATGCATTTCTGCTCTGTATGGGGACGTTTAATGAGTCATTAAGCAAGTATTTTAGCATATTATGACAGAATAAAAGCGTACATATAGATGTCGATGTTTTGATAGGCTGACACGTAAAGACAGTTTGTATTACGCAATTGATTGTCTAATCAAGTGTTACAGTAGGGCTGTAGTTAATAACATTTGACAAAACAAAACCTTTTGAAAATCGAGACTAGATCTGTAGAGAACAGAAATAACCAATTATCTAAGGCTCCTGAAGTACATGTACATTTAATACATTTATCGTTTATGGGAACTATTATATACTTTTTCAGAGACTGAATAGAAGCCTATTCTCGTTTTAAAGTGATTACTCTGTCTTATCTATCCCATTCTGTTTAACATATACGTTCGCACCTTTAACCAATTGAAGTTTGTTAATGTTATAACTAGAAGTACACCCCTTGGGCGGTTATATCCGTTCATTTTTCAATTGGTTTTAACTCGTAACTTCCGTCCTATATGTGTTTACCCTTTACACACTAAGGGAAGTTATTACCTGTATTTATTTGAATTGTATAACCCTTAAGCTCCATTTGCGTAGGTTGGTTATCTCATAACCTTGGTTGGATATAAGATTGTAAACAAACGCAAACAATTGGACTGAAAGTTTGAGTTTTAATCAAACAAGAAAGTTTGATTTGATCAACGAAAGAGGGAAACGAACCAGGGACTTCTATATCATCAAGCAGCGCCTCAATCAGTTGAGCTACCGAGGATCCATGCCACTTGAAGTAAATTTTGTTGTGTCATGTTTGGATTTTTAATCTTTGCTACAAATATACCAATATTGCAAAAAAACATAATTTTAAATGTCAGGATTCAAGTTTTTAGTTCTTAGCAGGGGGTATTGTAAGTTGTCTAAATGTTTATACTTTTCAAAATATATTAAATCAGCAAAATATGTCACAAAAATGTTTATGAATTAATTGTATGTAAGCAAATTTAGTTGAAACCATTGCAGGAGTGAGTAAGTCAAATAATAACCCGATCACCTTGGGTTATTGAAATAACCTCTGCTCAGTACCGGGTTATTATTTACTACTGAATCGCCTTGTTTGAAAGTACTACATACTTATATAAATCATAATTGCAGAACATGACCTGCTTCCCTAATAATTTTGCGTCAACCTCTGCTAGAACAAGAACTCGTTTATGCGCCAACACAAGCAATACTAGCTTTTCTTTGTGTCATGTTGCACCTCTTTCGTGTAAAAACTGGGTTCGGGTCAAGATAAGGATTTGAACTGAAATAAATGAACGTCACTCAGTAAAAAACGTATGTCATGAGGTGATAAGGTTTGATTTATTGCTTTGAACCCAAGTTCAACCTACTAAGGAAAACCACAACGCTGTCGATTGTTTTTTCAAAATCGGAATTTCAAGGACAAAATAAATGTTGTGTAATCAAAGTTCACAAAAGATAGGTCAATTTTAAAATAAGGTTCCCGTGTAGTCGGTAGCTCAATTCATTCTCAGGAAAGTATCATATCCTACATTTAATTTTTCTACAGAACAAGGATGAGCTTTCTGTCCATCTTTGGAACATTAATATGGTAATTATAGACATGAGATACCTTCGTAATCCAAATTGCATTTTACTAGGTTTTCTTTGTTTTTAGACTTCCTCTCCTAAAGAGGTAAAGACGTAGAATATACCCTTGGTTTAGTACTCTTGGAAATAACAAATTGTAGATATTCAATTCTGTTATATTATTAGATACAGTGTGTAAAAAGAATAAACTTTAAGGCATCTCTCGAAAAGGAAACGAATTGTTAACGTTTTGTATGACAATCATTTTGTAATAAATTTCAGAAACTCAAACGAACGTCCCCACTTTTGGCAACACGACCCCATGTTCCTAATTACGGAAAATCCAAAAAGAAGTTCACACACAAATTGCCGGTTCAGATATCACGATATACGCATAACATAAGCTTAACACTCCAAATAACAATGTTGATATATTTAGCGTAGGCTTATATTTTGACCGAACATATTGCTCATTAACGTTTTTCTTTGGACTAATCTAATTCTTGTTTAACAAATAGTTTGATCAGAGTATATACGAAATATGTCCAATCTGATTGAAAGCGACCGTGCTCCGAGGAATAAAATTGTGAAATATATTGTCTCTACATCGATCGGGGCTCGAACTAAATTCGGCAGATAGACTCAACGTTTCTTAAAAAGATGTTGTATTCCTCTGAGCATAGTCGATTTTAATCAGACTGGAATTATTTCATGACGTACACCTGTTGAATACCAAGTTAATTAATCCATTAGTGTTACGTGTGTCTGTGTTAAAACATACATGGCAAAAACATTTTGACTCCTTTGATTGTATGCATAAGGTAACAATTCTATAACTACCATCTATCGTAACATATCTCGTCAATGGGCTATACATTTGTTATAGAATCAGTCCAATATTTTGGCTTGTCTATACATCGAAAAGTCTTTCCAGTTTGGATGATGTCTTATTACATACAAATAAAAGAATGCACAAACAAATGTCTTACCTGTATATCGCGATTACCTGAAAACCTTACGCAAATAACTCAAATAATTAAAAAGCAATAGGAACACCCATATTTGGTGTCCATAGTCGTGAAATAAGGGGGGATGCGAACAAGCGATCATTTGAGGGTGATGGGTTCGCGTAGCTATAATGATTGTAAGAAATAGTTGTATTGAATGAAACATGCGTTTGCTTTGTGAGATCCGATTATTTCCCTACAAGAAATGCAGCAGTGTCTTACACGACTGGATCATAATATGCATAGTGAAAACGTTGGATAAATCTTTGACCTGAATCAGTACCGGTAATCTGATAACATGCCTAACTTGTCTGCCTCTGCAAATATAGAAAGAGTCTTAAGTTAGATTTGATAGCACTCGTTCAATTACATCCTCGAGTAAATTAAACAGAGGAAGTTGTAAGTCTATCCTTCCGCTACAAGAGGACTGTTTTTCTATAACTTCAACACAGCTGTGTAGCAAAACATCGGCAAATTGTTGATGTTAAGTACAAAGCTTTTAATATATTGTAACAAAGTTAACTTTGTTCATGTTGAATAAAATATGTGATTGTGCATGTGCAACTTTTTTAAAACAAAGCTTTTTGTACCAATTTATTTTGCAAATAGTATTTTGATAACAGCGATTCGTTTTACACACAGCAATGATGTCGAATATTCTAGGAAGAAACATGAAATCGAATGACATATTTACAAAGGGTGATAAGGATGCGTCTATTTCAGCCCCTATTAAAGAGAATTGTTTATATACAACACTATAGGCGATTTTCAATTCTAGAATATTGAGCCTCCAGCAAGGTTGTCTTTTATCAAAGGTGAACTTAGCTTTGACAATTGGTGTTTCTTCCATGAAAACAAGGATCTTTTGGTAATTGAACGATAAAGCATAGAAACATTTTCAAAAAAACCTATGAGCATAAACTGATTCAAGTTTCTCTTATATATGATTCTAATAAACTAATAACCCTTTGACCAAGTCATTTTGTTACATAGCCAACAATAGTTCAGATCAGAAATGAATAGCAGTATGACAACTTATCATTATTACTCTCTTTTATTTCACAATCTTCTTATTTACTCTCTCTCTGTCACGTGTGCTGTTGATTTTCTTTATTGTATTGTATATTTTGTTGGCTTATATGCATATTTCTGTTATACATACAACATATGATCCATTTCAAATCTAGAGATATATCAACAGCCTTCAAGCTATTATATACCACTCAAACGAAACAAAAACAGGTCCCGATCAAAATTAGTGTGTTCTGTACATTCTGAATAATAGAATAAAGAGTATACACTCAATGGTCCGTAACAAAAGTTGAACAGTATCTATGAAAGCGGGAAAGCTGTAATGTATGATGTTTCAGCATGTCTCAGTCCCAAAACGATATACAGTAGAACACGGATATAACGAACTGGGATATAGCGCAAAATCGGATATAGTGAACACATTTTCAAGTCCCGTCCCTACATAATATCATAAAAATTATATGTGTATAGCGAACACCGGATATAGCGAACTTAATTCTTTGGTCCCTTGGAGTTCGTTATATCCGTGTTCTACTGTAGTTACAACACATACAATAGATATCATAATCTAGAATTCAAGCGAGATCGATGTAATCTCAAACATTATGAAGCCTTATCCTTCCAGGAGAAACACGAATTTGGATATGAAATGAACAAGTACAAGTTTTACAATAATGTACAACACACAACTGGATATAACCGGAGCCTATGAATTTAAATTTATGCAATTAATGTCGATTCCTATTCAAACAGATAACTTGATCTAAATATCATCTGTCGATTCTTGAATATCAACAAGTAGCATCAATAATTGAATTATCATAACAGTAATGCTTAAACTATATATATAAAGAGCTGCTTTTAGGACTGCACTCCAATCATAATTCAAATCTTGAATCCATGACATCATTAACCGTTGCAATTACGTTGTCAAAATTATCTGTCACATTTGCGTCTTACAAGAATGTCAAAACACAAATCAGAGAGGTCTACATACTGAGTAAGCGATAAACTTATCTGAACATCAAAATGATATTATCTTAGTTGGCACTTGTGGAACTCAAATTACCGTAAATGACTTATGACACGATAATCTAAACTTTAGGTACATGAGAACAGTTCAACCAAAATTCAGGTAAGAACTTGCCCTGTGATACTATAAAAAACGTGCAGATAACTCAAACAGAAATTGTTTAGAACTTGGCAAACAGATGAACCTGGTTTATCCGATGACAAGATAGCGTAATCCGCAGGTTATCGAGAACTATTGGGAACAAGCTGATTGGTACGCTTATCAGTATACTATAACAGCTCAAATATCTGAACCTGGCTGCTATATAAAACAAGCAGGTCATTTTACCATTCCATCACATGGTTAACACAACTACGACTGTAGGAAGTAGGGTTAGTGTTCTATCTAAGTGTCAACCTTATCAGTTATCACTGCTTCGGTACTGATGACGTCCAGGGTTACTGTCTTGAAGGGTATACTGAACGGTGTATTCACTTGACTCACGAACTTGTAGTCGTCAAAAATGCCAAAATGTTCACATTTCTAACTTTAAACAGAAAGAAGAAGGTTTCTTAGAATTGTGAACTGAACTTTATCATTTGCCATAAAATATTTAATTCCATTAGATAAGTCTGAATATTCAATAGAATTGTTAATGGTTTTGAGTTTTGCAAATCAATAAATTGTTTGTATATACATGTTCTTATATGTACATAAACTTTCATAATCAACAAACGATGTCGTCCTTGATATTGACATTTGAGCATATACAGGTAAGGGGATGTAAGTAGGATAATTTCTAATCCGTAATGTTGACAATAATGAAATCAGACGCCATTAAAAAAAGAAACATGAACAGCATTTAGATTAATTTTCATTCATGTTAGCCTACAGCCATTGACTAGGTCACCTGAACTAAAGGTCGTTAGTAAGCAGAGATCTGGAATAACATTCATTTGAAAAAATAGAGTAGTGGGCGTTTGTGGTATTTTTAAAGCTAGTTAGTAGACTGTATTCTAGTGAACCAAGGCGTAAGTGTGATATAGTGGTCTGTGGGGCGCTATCACGATCTTTATATGCTCTTACTTACTTACTGTGAGGTGATGCATATTTCAGCTGTTCTTAGACTATACTTCTATGATGTTGTCGTCCCCTCAAAATATGTGATTGATGAAACAATTTTTTTTTATAACTTATGTAACACCTTCCAAATCGTTTACAGAATTTCGTAGAGTAGATTTGAATGAAAAGTATAATTGAAAACAAGTTTTGAAGTTCTTTTAATTGAAGTTTATGAGTTTATGCACAGCATCAATCGTCGACTGTAGCACAACGTTTCATTGTTGTGGATGTTAAGATGTTAGAGAAATATGCACCAGTCATTCTACGATGACTTGGATGATTGTCTTTTAATTGAACGATTGTTTTGTTCCTTCAAAAATACACGTAATCGTTTATATGGTTTAATGATCATGCAATTGATAAAAGTGTAACAAAATTCACAATAAAAGCATTGATACTTAAATAGGCGTATATAAACACACCCCACGAGGGCAAGGACGTGCGGAATGTTACATAGATTGGGTGATCTAAGGCACCAATGGAGTGCAGTGTATATTAGGATAACACGCTATTAATATAGTTCATATTTAGTTACCTGTTATCTGTCTGGCAGCTGTGATAACATTCTTGTTGTGTCTGCGAATATTGCTTACATCGATCGATATGAGCTAACTCTTTGTTCAACATCAGCTAATATAATCTTTATTACTGAGAATAAGTTTAAGATTACAACTTTCTGTATGTCAGGAATTAGATGTTTAAATAGAAATATAATGATATAATTCCGCTGAAATACTTGGATCTATGAATGTAACAAGCATGTCACAGTAACTTGAGAATATTACTTGTTCTTAGTTACAAGTGCCTGATAATAACAATGTTCTGAAGTCATAGAACAATGCTTATATGATTCCAGCTGAAATACTTGGATCCATCAATGTAACAAGCCCGTATGATCTGTCACAACGTTCTGAAGTCATGTACAATGCTCTGATGTGAACACATGTCCATGATATTATTTTGGTGCTGAAGAGATATCTTCAAGCCGGCTAAACAAAAATGAATTTCTTTGACGGGGTACACATTGATCATTTGATATACAGAATTGAAAGTATTCTCTTCGTGCCAGAAACCATGTACATACACTTTCGTGGGGTAGCAATTTCAATTTCAACTATCGTGGCGTCGTCTGTCTTGATTCTATCAACTTTCTGATCACCATGAAATAAACATGGAAGTTTAATATGAAATATTTCAATTAGTTCATGTATAACACTTTCTTCTTTGCAACAATCAGAAATTTACATACATATTCATATATCGTACGCGTTTTAAGGAAATTAATATCACAATGTGTTCTGCGACAAAGAAGTTGTTTTCCATTACCTCTTTATTAACTTAAACGGTTGTTTTTATGTCTAAAGCTTTGAAATGAATGGTTATTTATCATTGGTTGCAGCTTAAACGACAGTAACAAAAGGCTAAACGTGCGTAGAAATATTTGACAAATTTCCAATTTTACTATCTACTACTAAAGAAGTAAAAGTGATTACAGGAAGGCAATATTTTATGGTGATTTGTATACCGTTTGTTTTAATCTCTTGTTTCAATTTAAACCTTTGTCAAAGTCCATGCCCACAGTTACTTATGTCCCCAATAGATACATTTCTCATACCAACTTTAACCTTATTTCGCGTAAAGTTGTTTACCTTGAATTAATGAGTTTTCCAGACACATTTACAGTTCAAGGTTTCACAGTTCCCGACTTCCTGGATTGCTACTACACCTTTCTCTTTTCATATACCACAGGCTTAAAGGACCAAACTAGTAGTTTATATGTTTTCGTTTTAAAAAGATCTCAAAGGTACTTGATTAATCAATATGGTCATTTAATTGATTTACCTACATTAATTTGTCCTACCAATTTTCGCAATAGAACTGATTTATTGAAAATACATGTGCTGTAATCTCTTATTTTCTGTGCATTTTGATGTGAACTGATAGTTTTCTTTTTGGGTTTGTTTTGAGGTTTTCATATTTCCCTTTTCTGCAAGTACTATGAATAGAACGTAACATGCGGAGTGTCATATAAGGATGATATGTCATTTTAAACAGAGAAAGTAAATTCATTAAAAATTTAACATTATTCGCATAAAAATGTTTTTTACATTTCTATTCATTGATTCTTAAATGATATGCAATAGTCAAAGTATCAGGCTACTGTATGTTCCTAGGCTGCATATGACTCTGATATCTATACGTTCCGTCTGTATATCTTGGTTACAGAACACAAATGAATATAATGACGATCGCTATATTATTATTTACTTATAAAATGTTAATTTTGCTGACACTACAAGTTTTCTTTCCCTTTAAAAGAAACTCTTGAGAATATTTTACGTTAAACTTTCCTTCATAACCCTTGCCAAGTAAACATTTTCCGATTTTGTTTCCACGATGCTTGACAGTAGACTTGCTACCGATTGTTGAAGTTAATAGTTTGAAAACTGTAGCGCATTGATATTTTTTTACATTGACAATCCCTTATCCTTAGCAAACATAGAATTCAAACTGTGTGTATAAACAGTACTAATCATTACACATTCTATGAAAACTGACAATGATCTTCTCATATCAGGAGTGATATTTTGAAATGAAACAAATACATTCTTTTGTGTTGCTGGCGACATGGTGATGCGTTACTTGCACATAAGAACAGTGCATAGAATAAGATATTTTGATATATTTTGAAAGTTTTTAGCATGTTTTAACTAAATATTGAAACACGCCGGAGCTTACGGATAGAGTTATAAATTTTGATTGGGGTCATAAGTAACTGTGGGTATAGAGTACCTTGACAATGGCTTAAATTTAAACAGGATGGGTAAACACACGATGTACAAATCAACTAATCAAAATCAAGCTGAACACATTATACAAAGTCTAAGAAAAGCAAACTTAAATGCAGTGAGGTAATACATATATTATTGTTATTTCTTTATCTAAAGCTTTTAGATTTTCGATAAAACCACCGCCCAACATCTGACACTAATTTAAACATAAAATGTCATTGGGTACGCTTTCCCTTGTTGACGGGACGGGCTGTTGCTGACCTCGCAGTGTTTACAGACCCCTGCCCAGATTTGAACTGATTTGAACTGATCAGTGTGATCTATGCTTACTTGATTTTCAAGTGATTCAAGTAAAGGGGCTGTAGTAGTGTAATGCTGATTTCCGAAAGACAAACTCGCTATTTCATTGTTGACAGATTTCATTTGCAGTTTTGTATTATGTGTCACGTTCTGAATATTTTCGCTTGTGCCCGTGACGCAAACGTCAACAAATAAACAGTTGGATATGGATATGTTTTGTTATACAACGAACACACACTCTGAATTATATTTGAGTCTAATTTTACTTTCTTGAGTTAACATTTTTCCTCACTTTCGTTTTGTTTTGTCATCGATAAAAAGGAAATTATTCAGATTTCTTTTAATTTAAAAATGCCCATTCTTTTAATACAATTTACACTATATCCATTACTGTTAAGATAAACTTACGATTTAACTCAAATGTTCTAATAAATAAAAACACGTCGACGTTTTGGAAAGGAAAGACAATTTCAAACTTAAAATGTTCTAATAAATAAAGACACGTCGACTATTTGAAAGGAAAGACAAATTCAAGTTTAAATAAACAAGAGTAATGTTTCTGGTCGTGACACGTTCTTTCCAAACAAAGTCGTAAAGTGGAGTCAACATGACATCATAATTCATGTTACATAAGAAACATGTGTTGCGTTTCTTATAGAGATGTCACGGGAAAGTTAACTGTAAGGAGAAAGATAAATAGCAGCGATAGAGGGGGAAATACCATAGGAAAGAGATAAGATGGACAGATAGAAAACTGAAAAGAAAGTTTGAACGTAGGGAGAAAGAATGAAAGAGAGAAAGATATCGAGTAAGAGATAAAAACTAGAAATATCAATCAATATTAACTCCACAATATACGTTGTCCAATAACTCAAGTCTTCATGTACAGTTGTGCTGCTCCTTCTAGAATCTTTGCAATTACCTAACTGAAACGAGTGTTCATTCGACTTATAACAGGTAGACAGAGAGCAATTTTTCAGCATAACCAGATACATACGCAGTAAAAACTTAAAGCAACTAGGAATCATGTCACCGAAAAATAAATAACTAAATGTATTGTTGTATTATAGCCTAGTTGTTGAATCAGGGAGAATCAAAGATTGATCGATCGAAATGCAGCACCTCCCTTTCTTTCTTATCACATGATGGCATCTCAATACAGCAAAGGACTGACATAAGAGACACACTGCAAAGCTCACCTACACATCGATAATACTTGCTGATGGCATTGATATTAGATAGTGTAAGAAGAAGGTAATCTTATATCAATTTTATTAAGAAATATACATACGACATTAATGTCTGTACATATACACTAGCTGGTATTGCACTATTGTACAAAGAATTATATACAGACAGATCATATGACAATTTCATATCAATTTGATATGACAATGTGTATTTGAATCTAAGTGATTAAGTTTAGCACTATTTCAACATGAGACGATTTACACAGATATACACAAATAAAAAATGACGTTGAGATAGCAATCTATCATAGATGAGACAACATCTGAATACTTAAGGATCGAAATTGAAAAGAACGCTTCATGTATGTACAATTACATAAACCCTTAAGTGGCTTGGAAGTTCAAATTCAGCACCATTGTTACAGGTTGTCATGATCAGTGATGATATGGAACTACATGTTGAAGATCACTAAGTAGCGAGTAAGTCAATGTTAAAAGTCCATACTTGTCCATCAAACCCGCACCACTGTGGTAAGATTACGTGTCATCCTATAAACACTCAGCATATCTCCTGATGTCATCCTGTGAAATGATCACTTTGTTGTCCCATCATGAGACGTGGAAAAATGTAACAGGGTGTAAGGTAAGTGGACAAAAACGCTTAACAAGTTTAATCTTTCTGAACTTATCGTCCATTCTGTGTTGTGTTGTTATGTCATTATTCAAAAGCATCATATCCAGTTGATATGTTTGAAGACCTATACCCTTGGTGGCTAAAGGTTATTCCTTACTGCTAATATCCATTTTGCACATATCATATCCATATCCATAATGGCATTTCTATCAGCAAATCGTCTTCTTCCTGTATCTGTTCTTTTCCACTTATAAGTCCTCCTTTCCAATCGTAACATGGGACCTGTTCCTGCACGGTTTCAGGAGGTTTACAGCTTTTCCTGTACTGCTTTAGGATTACAGCTGTTCCTGTACTGTTTCAGGAAGTTTACAGCTGTTCCTGCACAGTTTCGGGAGGTTTACCAGAGAGATCCCAGGGGGCTGCCTTGAACTCTTCCTCGTCTATAAACCCGTCACCTGCAACAGTTTATGTATAAACAATCCATTCAAAAGATACACATTTTGTAAATTGAATGTAAATAATGTACATAGTCTTTGAGTTGAAACTCAAGATCTCTACACAATCTCTTACTTCATTGTCATTTTGAGCATGTCCCTCCTGTTGACATGGAATCCAGCTCTATGTACATAGCCTATAATTCTTTTCGTTATCATTATTACAAAACCAAAATGAACTTCCTGAAGTTTTTTACCAACCTCAATCTTGATAATTTTATTAAAATCAACTACCTAAAGATATTAAATCAGCTTTATTCTAAAAGATACCTTTAATGTTTGAACTAATTAGAAAATAACACAAATTTCAGCTCAATTTCGAAACAAGGATGACTGTCAATTCGAATCAATTTAGTAAATTTGCTTTGTTTTGAATCACGGTACTGCATGCAAAGTATCTGATTTGAATTCACACACAGAGACAATAGCAAATATAACAATCTAATATAGTTCTGCAACATGATAAGACTGACCTTCACAGAACATGATGCAAGGTGTTTATTCAGACCAGCTTTCACCCAAGACATATAAACAATAGAATGTCAGTGCAGTTGTTTTTCAGCTATAAAATTTATAGCATAAAACTCTAGGACGTTTTCTTAAGTGCATTGTTCATTTGAAAAGGAGTGCATTTTCTGCTACAGATGAAATATTATTCTGTACTTGACATAAAGTTTTTATGAACCATTACAAAAGTGTATATAGTGTTGAATAGCATATCATATTTTCACAACAACGTTTGTGATGATTCAAACCTTTCATACGAGATTATTGCTACTCATAAAATAATTTTCTGCCTAATGCATGTCACATATTGTATGATTTAATCCGCTTGTTACATTAAGTCGCTTCAAACTTTAGTGTTGATGGGCTGTTCAAAACTAAGACACATATAGAAATATTATACCATGTGATTGGTGAAGAGGCAACAGCACATTTTGATAAACAAATATTGTGATTCTAATATTTAGATCATTTTTTATGCTAAGCGATAAACAACTACATACACATGCAGCCAACAACATTCTCAAAAAGTAAGTGTCCTCTTGAGATATCGGTCGTTGGTCGTTGGTCAAGACACTATCGATGATGCATGAAGAATGCAATATGATATGGTGGCGGCAGTATTAATCTAAAGGTTAATTAAACTAAAAACATCACATCCAATTTGTGAAGAAAAACGTCGGCATGTTTTTAGATTTTTCAATCTGCATTGAAAAAACAGAGTTGATCTAAACGATTTTTTTCAGTCAGATGTTTACTAACACATTCCAAGACACGATAATACGCCTCTTCTCATAAAAGTTATTGAACCTTGGTGCGCGGAGCATGCAGTAGTCATAACACATGAGACAAGTCAATGGTATTTTGTGAAGGGGTCGTTACTGTGTAACATAGCATAACCAAGACCGGAATTGTTACATTATGAATAGAATTATTTCTTATAGTAGTTATAAAAAGCGATTTACTTGAGGGACCATGAAACGAATTCAGGCAACCTTAACATGATGATTACACATTCATCTGCAGGAAAGCATAACATTATCATTATTATTATCATCTTTTCATGAACATTGAATAATGTAATGTGTATGTAAAATGGTCGAGTATAAGATATATATTCATATAAGTACTTTCTATTAAACGTAAACTATTTTTAACAGGGTAGCATGTTTTTGCAACATACTGTATCTTTAATGTTTTGAGCATATAATGATCATATCTAATAGCATTAAATTAAATCTTTTACACCTTTCTAATCTTGAAATGTGTACATTATTTCCGTTAAAACCCATCCATAGAGCAGATGTGTGCACATACACATCCAACATGAATAGTTTCATACATCTGAACATCTTGCTTTGGTTTGATGGAGTCAATTTCATTTTCAGGTAATTAGCCTAATGTTTATCACACCTGCTTCATGTTCCCCGTATGTCTTATATACAGGAGGTGAGGGGTAACACCAGACGTGTGAAGTTTCCTTTTTGTTCAGCTAATCACATTCTATAATTTAGTTAAAAAACGAACATGATTTGAATTATTCGTGAATTTCGAAGCCATTTATTTCTATGTTATTGAAATAAAAGTTATAATTCACTATTTCCGTGTAGTCGTAAATCCTATACGCTTTACTACGAAATAACTGATAATTATAGAGAGTGAATTGAAGTCATGACATGTCTGCCTGTGTACTGAATCTAATTCACTTGATCAACCTGACTGATTGTGTCGATGAAAATAGAGGGCTAGATAAGAATAGAGGCTGAAGGTAGATTTCAAAGCATGCGTCCTCTTACCTACATCCTGTAGTATGAGAACAGAGGAAGTGGTAAAGCTATTCTTCCGTTTGCAGAGTTGTTTGATTGGAACGTTTACACACCACGTCCCAAAATAAAGTATTTATGAGAAGCAGCAGTTAAGGCAACAGAATACGTGTGTAGTTGTGAACTGAGATTTTGATTATTAATGGTAATATTTTAATCACAATTTTACTAATATATTCAAATTTTCAACCAGTAGGTCAGTTGGTTGTAAATAACATTCCTTGGTAGGCATTACGTGTATAACAATGTCATTTACAATATCAGACATGGTTATCGACGTATCAAAATATATCTAATGCATGTAAACTTGCCTTGACTCAACAGGCTTCTCCATTGACCATGAATTCTAATGGCAACTTAATACGAATTAATGTGACGATACCCGAAACGACTTATACGAATATGTTATTCTTATTTTC
Organism: Steromphala cineraria; assembly: GCA_916613615.1. Lineage (NCBI taxonomy): Eukaryota > Metazoa > Mollusca > Gastropoda > Trochida > Trochidae > Steromphala > Steromphala cineraria. The sequence goes on along the minus strand of OU744726.1, from coordinate 70,289,565 downwards.
TTTACTTAGTATCAAATATTTGCAAATACAAAGTAGTAACTCGAAGTTGAACTTAACTTATTGTATTTTATTGAAAAAAATATTTCATATACGAGCTGAAACCTTTTTCCTTGGCTTTAAGACGATACATGGTACACATGCTGTGGAGAAAAAAATAATATCCATCGTTCCATCGCAGTTAAACATTGACGCATGTTCTCAAAGCGTTTCAAATATGAACAACATAAATTCCATTATACATAAGAACATCGTGATGTCATCCAGCTGAACGGAACCCGAGATGAAATTAAAATTGTAAAATTGTATGATAAATTGTATATAAATTTACCTTATCTATTTGATGAATGAATTTAAAGCTTTGTATCACGTTATACATGCTATATACATTTAGATTAAATAACATCCATTGGGCAGGTACATGGACACATAAATCCAACATGATTATTTTCATACATCCGAACAAGTTTTTTTGGGGGTTTTTTTTACGTCTTAGCATATGCAATAGATTAACCTAATGCACATCACCCCTATGTAATTTATATATCTCTTACCGTTGATTAAGACCAGTTGTGTGAAGGTTACTTTATATTTCCACTAATCACATGCAGAGAAAGGTTAATTATCTCTTATCGTATACGAGGTAGTTCTTTAAACATTATGATATTTACAAATGGTCAATTTGTAAATAAGACATTCTGAAGAATTTGTTGACTATTGTAGTCATATATGCTTATTATCATGTACTTATATATCTTAGTAATCTTCACTAAGAAGCTCATTAACAGAGATAGAATGGATAATCTAAATTAGTATTGTGAAGCGTGTTTTAGAATCACCTCTGTACTGAATCCAATTTTCTTGACTGTCTGTGTTACCGAAAATAGAGGTCTTGAATTAGAATTGAGTCTGAAGAGACAGTTTATAGCCTACTCAGAAACATCCTGCAGTAAAGGGAAGTGGAAGTGGTAAGTCAATTCTTCCGTTTCGAGAGAAGTGTTTGTTTGAAGTTTTTACAGACCCCGTTCAAATAAATTCCACTGTGTCATAATTGCCTTTAAAGTTTATAGCTCTATCAAGTTCGACTTTGATGAACAATGAGATCGTTTTCATCAGATAATACGTTAAATCTGACTTAAACAAGTTACATTAATAGATTCTTCTTCTTCTTCCAATACAAGAACCGGGTTCTTAGTAGAACGTAATTGGTTCTGGGTGTGCATGCAGCGGCGAAACGACTGCCCCACAAGGTTAAAATGTTTAAGATAGTCCGTAGACAAATAGGTTAAAACTATATACAGGTATGACAGGTAATCATGGCTGGACCGGTTCCTTGCTGGCGCTTGACAAGCCAGACTGGAACTGTGTGATGGTCTCGTACTCAGTTACTTGTGTGGGCAACAGGTTCCATTCCCTGATGGTTCTTGGAAAGAACGAATTGTGATAGACAGGGAGTGTCGATCTTTCCTGGTAGAACCTGTTGGTGCCTCTCGTCCTGGAGTCGTTTCGTCTCAGGTACAGATCTTTGTTGATACCAACTTGGCCATGCTGGATCTTATATAGCATACATAACCTGCTAACGTATCGTCGGTGTTGGAGGCTATCCCAGTGCAGATCCCTTGTCATTTGGGTGAGACAGCCTGGTGTTCTGCTGGAGTAGTCATTGAAGACGTATCTTGCTGCCCTCTTCTGTACTCCCTCAAGGGCATTGATGTCACTAGCACAGTGTGGGTCCCATACCGTGGAAGCATATTCCAGTGCTGGTCTGACGATGGTGGTATATGTTGCTGCCTTAACGGTTTTGCTGCAGTCTTTGAAGTTCCGGCGGAGGAATCCAATGGATCTGTTACCTTTGCTGACTGTCATGGAGATATGCTCCTTCCATTTGTGGTCGTTTGAGACTGTGACGCCTAGGTACTTACTGGCTGTGTCTGTTGTGAGTGTGGTTCCATGCAGCTGGTAGTCAAAGGATAAAAGCTTCTTTTTGTTATTTGGTCTAATGTGTATGACGGAGCACTTTGAGGCATTGAAGCTCATTTGCCAGGTCCTCTCCCATACTTCAAGGGCTGTTAGATCATCTTGAAGCTTCCTGCTGTCGTCAATGCTACTGATTGGTCTGTAGAGTAGGCTGTCGTCGGCAAAAAGCCTTGCATCTGAGTGTTTACATGATTCAGGCAGGTCATTGATGAAGGCTAGGAATAAAAGTGGTCCTAGGACTGTGCCATGGGGTACTCCTGACATTACATGAGCCTGGTCTGATTTGGTGTTTTCCAATATTACATTTTGTTTCCGGTCTCCGAGGAAAGACTGGATCCATCTGTTTGTAGTGTCTCTAACTCCATAGTAATTTAGCTTGTATAACAATCTTTTGTGGGGGACTTTATCAAATGCTTTAGCAAAATCCAGGAGAATGACATCTACTTGTTTCCCCTTTGTAGATTGTAGAGCAGTAGGCCAGTTGAATTTTAATTTCCTTATAAGAGATATACCGGTAATAAAAATGACATAAGCCATTGTAAAGTCTTCTTTTTTTTACATTTCTATAACAATAAATTTCACTGCATATCAAATCTACTTGATAAACGGGTTTCCCAAGTGACCTTGAGTTCTCATGGCCACTTAGTACGATTGAATGTAAGGAAACCAAAAAACTAAAATTTATTGCTAAAATGCTAAAAAAATCGCTACCATTGAAAAAGATGTCATTATCCTTTACTAGACTTGCTATCATATGTAGTCAGACAGATTGACTTCAAGTTTTTTGCTGATAGACCGTAGGCGACTTGCATGATTAAATAGAAATCCAATGAGCAGGGTCCCCTTCATCCTCGATAATCCAGCGCTTTAGTTCCGATAAATCTACAATACAAGCCCTGGAAAACTTAACGGGGTTTTACCTCAAACCCAATTACCTCCCTTTGCAATGACTCAGCTAAACGCTTGTTTTTTAAAAAACAATGGGATCACTTCTAAAACCACTCTTCTATCTCTCACTATGCCTTTCTTTCCGTCTTTTCCCTCATCATATTCGTTCCGTGTCTCCGTGATCTGTCTACTCTATTTTGGATGGCACCATCCACGTGTTAATAGCTGAAAAATTGCTGACAACACGTTAAACCCCAACTCACTCACTCACTTGATGTCGCGAACGGTTGAGTTGTTTACGCACTTGGTGTCTGCGTTTTGTTTCTGATTGGATAACATGTTCGTAAAGGGAGGTAATTGGGTTTGAAATAAACCCCCGTAAAGTTTTCCAGGGCTTGTAGTGTAGATTTATCGGAACGAAAGCGCTGGGTTATCGAGGATGGGTCCCCTTTCACAAAGCCCTAAGGTTATTGTAAGTCCTTAAGGTAGCCTTAATGCAATGTTAAAGAATTAGAGTTAAGGTCAACCTTAGGTCAGTTCAATATATACTTCACATTTTCAGCGGTCTTACTCAAATTAAAATTACCTCGAAAATAAATAAACAATAAAATGTCAGTTCATTTGTTTGGCAGACATCAAAGTTGAAGCACAAAGCGCTAGGAAGTTATCAAGTGCATTGTTAAGCTATACAAGTAGCGTCAAGATCACGCTATCGGTTGGTTACAGATTGTTCTGCACTTGATAAAATAGTGCACAAGCACTCACCTATAGCGTATTATGTACCTCGATCTAATCAACTGTCATGACTGACAAGACAAGTTTATTTACAATGTATTTATATAGAAAAACCTATAAATCTAACAGTTATAGATGTTTTTTATGGTACAGAACTAAGAACAGGCAGAGCTTACCATTTCTCTCGCACATGTGAAATATAATGACAAAAATAGAGCCATTGTCTCTGTAGTTCATCATGCTTTAGATTTGATTTTGCTTTAGGGTGTGGCCAATGTGGTTTCCCCCTTAGTAGGGCCACAGGGCCACCAAAGCTACAGTTAATAATCCTCACTAGTCAAGGAGTCTGTACACAAAGTTTCAGCTTTCTAGGCCATATGCTTCTAGAGAAGAAGATGAAAAGAGGTTTGAAGGGTGTGGCCCCTGTGGCCCTTATTAGGGGCCACAGGGCCACCAAAGCTACAATTTGTAATTCTCACTAGCCGAGGAGTTTCAGCTTTCTAGGCCCTATGAGTCTGGAAAAGAAGTCAAAATTCCACAAAGTTTACGGACGGACGGACGGACGGACGGACGCCGGACACCATGCCATGCCATAAGCCCATCGGGCCTTACAGGCCAGATGAGCTAAAACTTGGAAGCTTTATTCTTTAACTAATCTCTTCGAATTAATCGGAATTAGTAAAAAACATATAATGATAAATTGCTCTTCCGTTTTTTAAGTAACTTAATAACGAATGAAAATGTGATTAATATTTCCAAGACATTGAGAACCAAACGGTCACAGCTTTAAATCATGAGAGTCAAACATTCCAATCTGAAAATTATCTAGACAGACTCTTCATCTAGCGAGGTGCCACAATCCAAAAGAAAAACATTTCAAATGGTCTGGCATTATCAGAACGCACTTAAGAAAAGTTTCAAATCCTGCCTGAAAAGCAGGTATCTCGCTTACGCAAACATTGTTCGTGTTTATATCAAGCGCTCAAATATTTGTAAAAAATGGGCTCCGATTGTGATAATATTAGACACTTGACAAATGTACATCGCCAAAAGTGCATCACCATATTTGTGCATCAAATAAAAGATTGTTCAGAATCCGGTTCCGAATTGCGGAAGACCAAATCTAACTAAATTGCATAAGAATACTCATTATCATGTTATTGTTTTTTAATGGGGAATTTGGCAATGATATATCTCACGTTTCAAAAAAGAATAAATATATTGAATTCGCACTCATTCCCTCTGCTTTACGTAAAAAAATATCAAATTAGAAAAATATCATTCAATTTCATTGCTAGCCGAGAAATTATTACATCCAAATTACTAAGCATAAATATGAGATTCACCAAATGTATATTGATTAGAATTCATGGAACAAAACATTCAACGAAAATTACTATATAATTTTTAGCATATTTCTTAAACTGTTTGGTTTCTTGAAGGCACATTGCACTTAATGACAGTTTTGTTATCAATACAATTGGCTTCTTATAATAGATCTGCATTTTAAAAGATGCCCGGCATAACAGCAGGATTTCTAAGTAGTAAAATATGTGTAATGGTTATGTTCTCATACACCTATTTTGATACCTGCCGAGCTAATCAGCATAATCTCTGACGAATCTTTATATCTAACTCAAGTTATAAACATAACTGAGGTTTATTACATAAATGAAATAGACATGATAACTTGCAACTGTATTTAAATCAGCCATCGGATACTAAATGTGACCATATACACATTTAATTCTTCGTTAGTATATGCACATGTTACTGTACGCCATTTGTACAATTTATTTGTTGAACATCAATGATTGGTTGATTATAAGTTGATTGACCCTGTCAACTTATTCATTTTATCACATAACGACATGGAATCCAGTTCCAACCGTAACTAATCAATAGTTTGTTCAATAAAGACCTCGATAAACGATCACACAGTGCATTATTATAAAGGAAATACTGAAGTAAACTTGGAAACCATGTGTTTCTTTTCGATAAAGTCATAACGTATAAAGATCATACATATATCTTGTAAAATGTAACCATAAAAGTGTTCACAATGCTTGAATGATTTTAGTTACAAATGGTACATGATATACGTTTCCAAAGTCGTTTGTTTTCCTCTCTTCTGAGAATCCTTGCGAATTCAATATTGTTTCATACAAACACTTTTCTAAATATGGACCAACTCTAGACCAACTCCACATTGTAAAAGGTCATAACAGCTCGATTTTGTTCATCATTCAATACATATACACATAACCAAGTGAAAAAGTTTCAAAACAGAACTTTCAAAACCCCATCCATGTATCGCAGTGTTTTCTTGACGCTAATACTTTAAGATTCGAATCTGTAGGTAGTCTAAGAATAGAATTCCAACAGACAAAAACATTTACAACTTTATACATGTTCATGTCAAGTTGTACCTGAATCTTGAAAAGGCTTGGGTCAGGTCAGATAAGAGTTTTCAACTGAAATAACGACAATACTCTGTTAAAAACGTTCAAATGTATGTCAAGATATGATAAGCTATTGCTTTCAACTCGGATCAATTTAAAAATATATTACGTGTTTCCAACAAGCAAAACCTTAAATCTGCTGAAATTTCAAGGGCTATATATATAGGTTGTGTAATCGAAATGGAAAGAATAATGTTCACCTAAATCTACAAAGTAGTATAGTCGGTAGTTCACGTGTACAGTTTTCAAGTACAGTTTTATCAAGTATCATATCCTTTATTTCTAAAGATAACCAACAAGCGTACGGGTTTGTGTACAACATCAAGAGTCACCAGAAAAGGACATATCTCAACGGTCCCAATGAATCAGAAATTTAAACAAAATTAACAAATTTGAAAAGATGAAAATATAAAGAATATCAAGTTTCAATTTGCTACATGTTGAGGTTAATTAGTCTTTATGGAAACGTAATTCAAAGACATGTTTCCATGAAAAGCACCAAAAATAAAATTTACTTTGAAATAGTAAATCCCAAAAGGCACATCTTCACATATAGATTGATGCACATAACAAGTTTCAATGAACTAGGTTTCACAGTTTTTTAGATAAACTCCGGAAACAGAATTGGTAGTAACACTTCCATGAAAAACGGAAAATATAGAATAATTATATGATATATAATCCCAACGAGTTCAAAATTCCTAAAGGCACATCTACACAGTTTTTGGTGCTTTTGGCCTGATGGATATCAGGGTATTTCATTGAGCGAAGTGGATGAAAACAGGATGGTTTTATGAAACATCTTCCCATCTGTAGTGAATGAGTACCGTCAGTCTGATAACATGACCAACCTGACTCTACAGGGTAAAAATAGAAACAGTCTTAGGTTGGATTTGATAGCACTCGTTCAATTACATCCTCCAGTAAATTACACAGAGGAAGTTGTAAGTCTATCCTTCCGCTACAAGAGAAGGGTTTTTCTATAACTTCCACACTATATGAAATTATCTTTCGTAAGTACAAAACTTATGAATTATTGTAACTAAGTTGTTTTGTTCATGTTAAAATGTCATAATAAAGTTCTTGTAAATAACCATATGTGAACAAGTAAAATCCCCTCTGATAAACGACTAAATTTATACCACAAGACGACATCGTATACTAATCATCTGATAATAGCGACACTTTATACAACGCAGCAATGTTTTCATTACATTTACGAATAGTGTATGGCGAAACATAATATCGAAAGAAATATTTACAAAGGTTTATGGTCTGTTTATGTCAGACCCTATAATAGAGGCTTGTGTTGATACAGGATGAAGCGGTATTTCACTTCTAGAATATTGAGTCTTCAGCAAATAGACTTAACAGTTGCCTTTTGTTAAAGGTAAATCTAGCTGCGACAATTAAAGTATCTCTTACATGAAAACATGGGCCTTGAGTTGACGGGAAGATAAAGCATACAAAAAGTTCAACCTCTGGTCTGATGTGTTTAGTCTCATCATAAAGAATAAAGTCTGAATAGAAATTACTTTAACAAATGAACATAGATTGGCATATGTTTCTGTGTGTGAAAGCTAAAATAGTTTTATGATAAACTCAGACAATGTACACATACAGATGAATCTCTAACAAAGTACAAGTTTTCAGTGTGAATCTTTTTTTTTTTTAGTTCGAATTACGCTTCGCATATTGTACGTATACTTTAAATTTATTATAATTTTTATCGTATTTCGGGTATTTTCAAATGCAGTTTTCAATTCTCCATTTTCCTTGTCATAATCCTTCTTTAACATGCCTATGTGTCCCTTGCTGTTTACATCCTATCTATTTCATTTGTTTTCATGTATGGTCGCTGCAATCAGAGATTATAAAGATAAGAATAACTAAACTGATGCTTTGATGGTGAAATATCGTATTCTATAAATGAAATATCCCCGCTGTCAGTCTTCAGTAATGAGAACATGTCTTTCACTGAGCATAGTTAATATAACATGTTCTCACAACTTTGCAACAATGGCCCTACGTCACAAATTGACGTCACACTGTTACCAAGGCGACGAGCTCTTACAAGCGTCCGCTCTTCTGTGAAATGAATCTTGTTTTTGCGAAATAACAAGGTCTTCATCATATAACAAATAGAAGATTTTCTCAATTCGTGAATTCTTATTGAGTGAGGAGTAAAGTTTATATGTTTACGACTGGCACAGTATATGTTATGCATATTTATAGCGTATATAGCCAACCTAATTGTTCCAGTGTGTACACATGTACATAGTGAATATTATAAGTTATAACAACACAGTTTTTTTCATGATTGGTTCATGGCGGGGTATAAATAACTTATCATTCCGCTCAAGAGGGTGATATCAGTAGTTAACCAGGGTCACGTGAACCAATCAGAGATCGAGATACTTACATGAGGTAGGATAAAATTGTTTATTTGCGTCTCTGGTATATTGCCATACAACAACATAGTTGCAACAGACATCATCATGTTGTATTCACGCGTGTATGTGGGAGATAAATGTGTCCGCTAGGACAATGACGCCCTGTTCTCACAGGAGAAACACGAGGCCTGATCTGATATGTACATGTACAAGCGTCTATGTACAACAATCTGAGACTGTGTCGTTTAACTACATCACAAAACTTGTTATTGACGGGGCCCGGGGACAGATTGCATTTAAATGTCGAATACATTATGATAGTCATCTTTTGCCTTTCAAATAGATACCTGTATCTTGTGTGGCATCTTAAATGTGACAAGTGGTCGGTTAACGTATCTTTAAAGCTCTTTCTTGACGTTAAATAAATGCAAATGCATTTAGAATGCTACGGTTTGAGACTTTTAATTTCCTTTTTCAGGTTCAAGTTGGCAGGCATGCTTAACCTAGAAGGTTTGCAAAATGAGTTGGATAAGACAGCGACCTACATGAATATACATTGTATGGTCCATGTGTCAGTAGCAACCAAGTCATCACTTTAACCTTTACGATTTTTCCAGCCATCAATGACATATCGCTCCTTCAGCAGCTAACTTTCTCAAGAACTTACCTGAAGCCCTGAAGCTGTCACTTTTAAATATACATATAGGGGAGACGGTACGTCCCCTTTTCACTAAAATAGAGATAATGAGGTTTTTTGCAATGTACTAGTGTATGTTTGTACATATATAAAGACATATCTTAACTTAATTGCAAAAACTGTTGAAAGTTCCTTACGTTACTAGTTTGTCAATAATTATGCTTTTAAGACGACGAGTTGAAAAAACGAACATGTCCCGCATCGGGTTGGTTCGGTTTCCCTCAGGGGCAGGTTCAACCATCGTTGGGAACAATCAGAACACGTTCAGCCTACCTTCAAGAGGATCCTTTTGAGGAGGACCTTTATAGAAGAATGGTTTCACGGACGAACATTTTTGTGACTCGTCCTCACGGCCAAATGTACCCTGCCTGTCAAGACCGAACGTATCCCACAAACCACGTTGTTTCTTTTTTCTGTGCTGCGAAAATACACAGCCCTCACACCAAAATAACTTGTTCGTTTCATATACGTCTCGGCATGTTGGTTTATGTCAAAAACAAAGTGAACTGAAGTCAAATATATTACTAAGCTGTACATGAAAAACGGATTTTCTTCCACAGTTTGTAAAGAACATGTTGGACTGTCGCCATTTCAAAGTCAATGTGGGAGTAAAGTCATGTTGTCTCTTAGGAATTACCAATTCAAGTAAAAGTGGCCACCGAATTCGAACAAAAATTACAGAGAAAAGACGAACATGTCCCGGTCTCCCCTACAACAATGTGTTTTCAAAGTAAGCTCCATTTTAAATCCTGTTTATGGTTTTTGAACTTTCAAATTTCATTAAAAAGACACAAATGTACATACATTATGTACAACGTGGTCTAGGGTAAACGTATCAGTATTGATAATAGATTAGACGTTATAGAATTCGGCACAATAATGATCTAAACTATACATTCCTTAACTTACATTGGTTTATTATTCATACAAATATAAGTCAGTTTAGTATTTTCGCAAATACAATTATGAACATTCCACATTGAAGTGACAAAATCACTACAGACACTATCGTTTGCGTTATATATTTGGATCGTAGACAAGCGATTTCAAGCATTTGTGCGTAACGAAAACAGTAAACCGTAATAGCAAGGAAAGAATGGGACTACGTAATGACTACTTTATAGTGGCAGCATGTGTTACGAAAAGGAACGACGGATCACACGATAACAACAAGTAGAAACGTTCCGGGAACTATTTGTATTTTGTTCATGTTGTTGAAAGCTCGACAGCTGAACCGAGTCCTGTTAACACAGACTAAGATGCACGAAGTTTTTACTGCACCAACAGTGAAAAACAGGCGAGTTAAATTACTTCTCGAAATAATTGGATTTTTTAAGTTTTTATGTTTAAAGCCTAATTTTCAGAAATTTGTGTGGGATTTTTTTAACGTTTAAATATACATTCAAGGTTAAAGATAAAAGCCACGAAAGTGTACAAGGCCAAAAGCGCAAGATACAACATGATCGATATAGCTACGAAATTTATGTTCACATTTTTAAGCGCATCCATCAATGTCAACTGAGTTAAGTGCCTTAACACGTAATGTTCTCAAAAATATATCAACCTTGTAGTTCTTCGTCAAGATAATTGAAAAGTTTTAAAATCAAATAAAACACTAATAACTCTGTATGTATAATTCATAACAACTCACTAGTCTTGTTAAGTAAACGTTGCGCTGCATTTTATCAATTGACTATTTTATGTCTATTACAGAATGAAATGTTCTCCTTACTAACGATTTATTTTTAGACATAAGAAACAATAGAACAACCATCTTCATATAAGGAAAGGTGTCTTTTACACATTATGCTCCAAATGGAGTTCCTTTAAAACACAAACTCATACAGAAAATACAACACCTTTGAAATCCCTGTAGGTTGTTATGATCAGATTATTATATCATCTAAGGCTCTATTTTTATGTTTGCCTAATAAACAGTTACATTTTTAAAACTCTTTTTGACACAATATCGCAGGGAAGTTTTTAAAGTAATACAGATTTTGATTTATCCTTAAAAAGAACTGATATCTGCCAATAATTAATACTATCTTTGATTAACAAAGTAAATGATTGGTTTACCAATTGATGTCTTCAAACAGCTACTTACCATTTTTATCACAGACAATAAAAGCATCCGCCACATTCTCAAACGCCCCAGTGACATCCGTTAGCTCTTCCATCTCAATCAACCCATCTCCGTTCCTGTCATAGCTCTCGAAATCCGTCGGCATCGGGATGGGTTCGAATCTGAGGTCCTCAGTGTCCTCGGGAAGATCCCCCTCCACGTCCTCGGCCGTCTGTTCCTGCTCTATGATGTCAGCTATCTCCTTCTCGTCTAGTATCCCGCCCAGCTCCCTCATCTTCATTATCACCATGTCCTCGTCCTCGGGTGTCAGCTCAACAGGATCCAGCTCTCTCACACTCGTGTCCACGATACCCTCCGTCTTGCCTTGAGGTCCTGCTGGAGCGTCCTCAGATTCAGCCTTGTCCTCCACAAATTGTTCCGAATCCTGTTCTGGTTCTTCTGGTTTTACAGGCATTTGAATGTATGGGGTGTCAATTTCGATATGGGAATCCTCTTCTAGTTCTGAATGTAGTGGTGTTTCCTCCTCATCGACAGGTGCTTGATGACTGTCAGTCGCGTCCTCATGTTGGTACGTATCCTGTGAGTCCGAATATGATGGGTCAAAGTCAGACACAGTTTCGTCTTTGTCGTTTACATTTGTATCACCTGGAATATCTGTTTTATCTAGGTTCGATTCTGTAACTGTTGAATCTGATTCTTCTTCTCTCGTTTCTTTTGGAATAGTTGGGTTAACAACGAGATTACCCTTATTGGAAGTATAGTCTTTGTTTTCGGCGTTATTTTCACTTATAACATCCCTTTTCAACTGGTCAGGGTTCGTATCAACACCGTCTAATTGCAAATCAGTATTCCCAGAATCTAATTCCGTTTTGAACTCACTGTTAATGACACTTTGAGATGAATACGAAGACATCAGACACACGAGTAAAGACACGAACACAAGCCTCTCACCCGCCATGGTTCATCAACGGTAATCCACTAACAACTACGTAATGATTTGCTAGGTAAATCCCCGATGGCCCATGAAAGTGGAACTGACACTGCACATGAATTTAGTAGCAGTAAAGGTAGCGGCTCTACGCCTCCAGGTTAACTCGATAACTCCAGTGTTGTTACTGGCGGGGCTTCTGTGACTCTAGATCTATCTCACATCGGCTGACACATTGTGCTTAGCTTCTCACCGCCTTCTCTAATGTGACGAATAAGAAAGGAAATTCCTGTCGGCAATTTTTTACCTCTTAACTGAGAAGATATCCAAATATCACTAAGGGGTTCCGATTTAGAATACTACAGTGGCAAAGTGGGCGCATTTTGTTCGGGAACTCAGAAATGAGCTGTGAAAATATTAAGTGAATGGGTGTTACTCCTTTGTGACGTTAAAGTAAACAGTCAAGTAATGGGTTGTCGATGTGAATGTTTGTTTTCAGATATTTAAGCAGTTCCATATGGTGTGAGGCATAGATATAGTGAAGTTAGATTGTAAGTTGAATTAGCTTGCACGTAATCGTATATAGTTGTCCATTGTATACAGGATACATAGTGTACAGGCACACAAACAAACGATACAGGTCGATAGTTTTCTAATGTTTAATGAATACAATCATTCATTTAACAATACTCATAAACGCTATCGGATATATTGGTATATAAGATCAATTAGAAATAAAATATATTTAAAAACAATCTAAAATGCATACGTAAACGTCTTCCCAACTTTTAAAATCATAAGTATATTGGTGATAAAAATGAAAAATGTTCGATAATATTAATTTCAACCTTGTTCGAATACTTCGTAGAGAGATCAATCAAGTCCGAAAATAACTCGCAAGACAAAAACTAATAAATCTTTGCTGTGACCAAAATGTATCTAATAATTTCCACGTGTCAGGTAAATGGAGATTGATTACAGGTAAATGTTGCTGCATTAGAAAAAAGACTTGACGGATTGATTGAAAACATCCCCTTATAATAGCATGTGCGGTGGCACAAATTGAGTTTTAAAAAAACTTAATTAAGGAAGGATCTATTGGTAATATAAGAGAACTGGTCTAATTGCCTTATCTGCCGAGTGTAACAAGACCTTGCCAGTTTTTAACCTGAACAAATTAGTCAAGTGAGTGTGTTGGTGTACCTTTAAAGTAAAATGTCTTAAAGAGAATTTGTTAGACCTTTTTGTTAATTAGTATCGTTTGAAACGTTTAGTTAACATTCACATATCAGACGAATGTGAGGTGAAGATTATTGATGATTAGCTTAGCTCCTAACCATATCATCTGTTGTAAGAAGAGTTTGGAACTAGTTTATAGTCGTCTGTAGTAACGAAGTAATCCATCTTTAAGAAAATACGTTAGACTTTCTTGCGAATAGGTATTGTTTGAAACGTTGAGTTAACATTCATATATCAGACGAATGTGAGGTGAAGAAGACTGATGATAAGCTTAGCTCCCAACCATGTTATCTGTTGTAAGAAACGTTTGGAACTACATTCGGTTTATAGTCGTATGTGGTAACGAAGTAATCTAGCACCGTACACATATGGTAAATGCGGCAAATACGGCATACACGACAAATACGGCATATACAACATATACGATATATACGACATATACGACATATACGTATAGGCGGCATACACGGCAATAAACGACTTATATGGCATATACGGCATATACGGCATATACGGCAGGTATGGCATATACGACATATACGGCAATAAACGACTTATATGGCGTACACGGCATACACGGCATAGGCATATATGGCATAAACGACATATACGTATATGCGGCATACACGGCAATCAACGACTTATATGGCATACACGGCATACACGGCAAATACGGCATATACGACATATACGGTATATTCGACATAATCGGCATATTCGACATATTCGACATATTCGACATATTCGACATATACGGCATATTCGACATTTACAGCACATCCGACATATACGGCATATCCGACATATACGGCATATACGGCATATACGGCATATACGGCATACATGGCAATATAAAACTAGCCGAGTCGCCATACAAAGTAGTAGCTACGTCATAGTGTCATTACCGACGTCACAATGTCATTGGACTCACATAAATTTAATTTTCATCACAATATCGGCAATTACGCTCGATTTTTGCGGACGTTGATAATTAAGTGAACATCTATTCGCTTGAGAATATTTTGAGCGTGAATGATTTGGTATCAAAGTCGCTTTCGCTCGGTTCCAATTGACTAGTTTAAAAGTAAAACTCGTATAGTTTCCTCTTTATTTAGACCAGCAAGTAATTGTGGTTTTAACACATTGGTATTTGACTTTATCTGCCAAATATTACACTATCCCGACATTTCTGTCCCCTCATGCTGAAGAATGAAATCGGAACTAAAGGAAATGTTACACAGCTTTAGACCATGCACAAACACACTTCGCGGGAATAATAGTCTATACATGAACTGTTTGAGGGAGTATATTCTCGGCAGAAGCTTGAACCAATTAGGCTCCAGCTCTTCGTGAACGGTTACAGTTATGTGTCTCTACCTTTATCTTACCTGATTGATAACACTCCTGGATTGATTGAAGGTCGACTTCATTCATCTTTACCTGTAATCTCACTCCGACTTGCTACAGCTTTCACAGATTTGATATCTAGTTTAGTTTCATCTTTGTCTTCTGTATAATATCCTCTCTTACATTCATTAAACTCCTACCATCTGAAAATTATGTAATCTGACAAATAGTTTGATTTATGTTTTCGTTTTTATCTGCACTTCAGCTGATGTATTGCGAGAACATCATGTCTATCTAAATATAATCAGAATAACTTTTACCTTGTGTTCTTTTAATTTCATAAAACAACAACTGCATCATCTGATTCTTTTTGTGACAGGTTAATTATGTCAAAAGCATTCCTACTGCTTCTTCAGGTACAGTGTAGGACTCTCAACCCGGAGTTCCCTGGTTCGAATCCCGCTGGACATGGACATATTGGATTATATTTCCTGCTACATTTGGTAAGATTCTGAAAGAGAAAATATAACCAGCTAGTCATCATTACCGTATAGTAGTATCACGTATACTGTTTATAATTACATAATGAGATATACCATTACGTTGTGTTAGTTTTGCAAAAGTGGACATGTACTGGGCGCCATTATAACCTCGACGAAAGAGTCAGATTAAAGTTTTCCACGAAGAAGCGTTAGAGTAGCACATAGCTCTCTGTGTTGATGTAGGTACGTCGTAAGTGGCCGGAATTCTACACCTCAAAGAACTAAGTAACTAATGTAAGATGGAAATGTTTACTTTACATATAGTGAGTGGTTCGTGAAAAAGTTTATCTATAACTGTTTCTGGAATCTCATTTGGAAAGACTCGTAGTGTTAGTTTCAGTTCCTTCACGCTCACATGTTGGAGGTTTTCTTCAGTCAATTTACTACGCAGAGGTAGAAGGCAATATACGCAAAAACTAATTCAAAGGACCTTGAGTTTTCAGATAGTCACGGTTACACGTAAATAAGTTGGCGTAAGAAGATATACATCTTTAAAAAACATACGAATTTCATTCAATAAAGAGATTCGAGATGGGGATGGTTTTTTTTCCAATTGACGAAATTTCATTTTGGAACCTTTGATATCTCTGGCTTATTAATGTTTAGGTAGATTAACAAAAATAACTGTTTTGTTACTTGTTGACTGTAGTATTGCATGTATCTAACAGCTAGAACGTAAGTTTGTCGTATAGGATGTTGTTGACATTTGAGCATTTACACCTAAAGAGAAAATGCTTCTCTGTAGTTTCTTATACGTTTCACTAAGCAAGCAATACAAAATATTCGAAATGGTTTTCAACATAGTAAAGTAAAATGCCATCATTCATAAAGGGGTTAAAGAAACAGCATGTATGTCCCCAACACAAGCAGTGACTGGCGATAATTCCGTGTCTCAAATAACTGGAAGGCAGTTTACTGGGTCTAATCTCCTTGAGTAAGGTCATGTGGAGAGCTTGTATTCGTCTGACCGACCACAGCCTCATAACACAGTACGTAAAGCCTTCCCTGTCTGCTGAGTGAACATTGTTATCCTTCACGCTGATATAAACCGATTTTCTTGACATGGTTGTTTTCTTCAGTTTTCTAAGTAAAGGAAATAATGACATCTAACATTCTCATATTTAAAAGTGACTTCAAAGAATAGAAGAGGGTTAAAACTGGTTACGTTTTAGCAATGTCGCCGGATTGAATATCACGCCGAGGAAGGACAAATGCAAAATAGACAATTACGAAAAGAAGGACACTTGTTAACATCATTCAGTCAATTACATCCCGAAATCATTGACAAAATTAAACAAATACATATATACGTATATATGTATGTCATTCGAAGCAAATCAATGACACTGACGACTGCATTAAAATGGCTGCCTCATTGTATTTTTACCTACCTGTAAGAATATTTTATAAAAGCATCTTTCCGAGATTATCATATATTTGTATTTCTTGATTTTAATATTAAGAACGTTGTGTGATCTAGGAGGCATTGGCGTATTTCATACAACATCATTTGATTTTTCTTTTCCAAATAAAATACGTCATACACGGTTATATACTACAGATGTAGATCCATCATTTATCCTGTTAAACACGTCTACTTCATAAAAAGGTATGCATATTATTTGTAAACAGACTATTAAAAATTGTGACCACCCAATTTGAATACATTACAACGACAACAAATAGAAGATCTACGGAAGCGCCAGGATTAAATAAAACGAGCCCATTTCCTTTTTTGCCGCGCTGTGTGAAGTGGCTTGCTATGAAAGGCTTGTTGTGGTCGCTCAACCAGTCCACTGGCGACACGGGCGTCGGGCTTTACTCATTTGTTCCTTTACATTTTGAAGTGATTGGTGTATGAAATAACCTCCTTTCATGCTTACGGATCCCATACCATCGTGTATGTGTTGATTGTCTATGTATTCAGTGTCTGCATTATGTCTGTAACCTTAGCATGTCAAGTTATGCGTTGAAAAATGTTGCACACGAACGTGCATTGAATAACTTACCTTGATGGCAGTTCAAATGTCTCGTGGTGTTACCTAAGAAATGTGTGATGTTGCATTCACATTAATAACTCCTACCTTAGAATCTGGTGTACAAAGATTGATATTGAATGTGGTTTTCTAAAGAATCTCAACGTTTATGTATATTTAACAAGCGAGGAAATGGTGTTTACAAAATGATTAGTATAACGTCCATGTATAATGAAATTGATAATTAGTATATAGATATAGCGCTGCTTAGACGCCGGTAAGTATTATAATTAACCATAAGCTGATTTAGACACGAGCAATAACGCTCAAGTGTCACTTTTTAACACAAACTCGACTAGGTACTCATCTGTATTGAGAATAAATATCCAAATATATCAAACTTCAGAAAATTCATTTCTACAAATCTCAAGACTTAGTTAATTTATCAAAATTTATCAAACGTCTTTCATCTAATGTGAGAAAGGAATAAGTGCAATTTAAACTTTGTGAGTCTATCTTCTATCTTGAATTATATATTTATTTATTCATATGTATTACATTTTGTGAATAAGCTCTTGTACCACCAAGGTGGTTTTATGAGAATAAAGAATTGAATTTATTGCTGACTTAACAGAGCCATGTCTTGAATAAATCTATTGTTACTCAGTCCAGTGTACAGACAATTACATTATTTAAATCAAATAGTTTTCTTTGGGGATATTTTTTTATTCAGTTCAAGGGTTCAATGTTACATTGTCTTTGCAAACATTTAAATCAATTACTCTTTCACACTTTTCACAATTTGAGTTGCAGATAACACACATGTAGTAGGTAGACTGGGAACAAGATATCATTTGCCATGAAACAATTCTTATCTTAATGAGTAAATAACTAATGAAGTATATCTTTCACTATTGGTCTCCATTTTGGTTCACAAAGATTTATTTGCCGTTCGTTTTGGCAATATATTTCTCTATCTTAATTATCTCTGTCAGAGATTTGGTAAAATTTTGTAATATAGGAGTAAATTAAATAGTTAAAAGTAAAATGTAGGCCTCCTCAACTACGTCTTGTCTCATACGATCAAGGTGTCACTGTAATCATTGCAAACTAAATAAATTTAGATCAACAGGTTTTATTTAGGTCAAACAGTATGACAAAATTTTAAAAAAATTGATCTTAATTTATTTAGATTGTTATCATTGAAGATTATTTGAGATTTTCAACGTTAAACAGTCTCCGAAGAAAACATATAATTCATGATAATTGAACAGATTCCAGTTTGTATTGAGTAGAGGCTGGATGATGATAGACGGCATGTAGACTACATGTAGCTGGTAGTTGATGATGATAGACGGCATGTAGACTACATGGGCTGGTAGTTGATGATGATAGACGGCATGTAGACTACATGTAGCTGGTAGTTGATGATGATAGACGGCATGTAGACTACATGGGCTGGTAGTTGATGATGATAGACGGCATGTAGACTACATGGGCTGGTAGTTGATGTGTCTCGTCGCATGGTGCATACAGTCTCACATTGAAATACCAATTACCCACTATTATATAAACATTCTAATGTCAAGGGAACATACGTGACCTATGACCTTTAACTTTTAGCAACCCTGGTGTAAACATCTATCTTTGGTCACCTGACGTGGATAATGAAATGATTATTTGATGCAGACAGGTCACCCACTTTTCAATGACATCTTGTTGAATTCAATGACGGCTTTTGAATATTTGATTGACACTAACAATCTGTTCAAATCAGACAAGTACAATGGAATCCTTTGTTAAACTCTTTAACAACAAGTAACTAATTTTGAGTTTAATTATATTGAACTTAACGGTATTTATTGTCAAACACACTGGAAATGGAAATTGAAATATTTTAAATTTGAAAATAATAGAAAATACAACTTACATAGTTTAAAAAAAATTATGTTTTGTCCTTAATAGAATAGCGTAAAATATGTTAACCTTTCCAATAAATAATTGAACTGTCAAAAGTGTTTCAATAGGGTAATACAATGCCACTTCGTGAGGTAGGCTTACAGTGTCTCACTCTTAAAACTCTAAAAAAAAAGACCCTTTGTGTAACAGAGAAACAAATTAACAGGATTTATATGTGATACTTTAAGTTTTAAGTTTTAAATACAGGCTGTAGAAACCTTTTTCTATATATCTCTGCAAGAGAATAACACACAGTTTTAGAAAAGGTTATTTGAGAATTTTGCCGCTATAACTATGTTATGTTTTCATTTTGAATATGTGTTATTTTATCCGACAAATCATTTGATCAAATAATATAATACGGTTAGAATGTTAGACTATTGTTGTTTGAATACACTCAGGGGCAAAAGAAACGATACCAACTTTTCAAGAGGGTAAATTACAAAATCCTGAAACTAGTGAAATACTACAGCGAACCCCTGCGATTCATCAGAGTATGAAATACCTTTATTTTCATGACTGTTCAAATTTGCTAAGGGTCCTAAACATGATTTTCAATATGCTTTATGGCCAGAATGTTTGGAATAGGACTTTAAAATGTTATAGAATGTAGAAATTTGATACATTGTTATCAATATAAATTAAGCTTCATTGAAACGAATTTATTCCGCATATTAACTGCATGATGAGCGAACAGACAAAAAAGGTTCACTATCCTTTCTTGTCAAGTTGAGGGGATTCTAGAACGACTCAATTTGAAAGGCGTGGCCTGTATTTTTAGAAAACTTTACCAGATATTTTCTATTTTTAAAAATCATAACTTTGTTCAGGTAGTTCTTCGAGAAATTAAGTTACCCCGTTTCCGTCGTCGTAATCAATCGTGGCTAAACAATCTTGCATGGTATATGGTATCGGTTCCCTCGCCCTTGAGTGTATATAATAAATTCTGTTAATATTAGACATTATTATAGGATACATGTTGATATTGACTTGAGCTAAGCCTATTAACCTTAGTACCAATAATTATTCAAGCATTTAAGTGTATGTGTTCTGCTCAAAAGCTTAGCTATTGTCAAACATTTTATGGATTATGGTTATTATATGCGATTTTTTGGTGTGTTGAAAAAAACTTGTCAATTGGAAAAGTACCAATTATTCATAATATGCAAATAAGTCAATGCGGTTGAAATTATTTTTAAAGGCTCATATTCAAAGTGTAGTGAACTTCAAATTTTTAAAAGTATTTTTACTGTATTTTTACATTGTATTTTTTGTAAAATTGTGCGACCAACCTAGAGAAAATCGGGCCAAAATTCATTAGATAGGAGACAATTTACCAACATGACCGAAACGGCAGCCGACATGAAGGCAAATCAAGTGTGGCCATCTCACAATTTGCGTTTCCTAAACAAACGCTTGAAAGCCGTCTTTGTCGTGCACAATTAGATTTTCTATTCTTTTTCTCTGAATCAGGTACTTGTTGCCGCTCAAGTTATATACCATTCGGAAGCAATTGCGGTAACTGAGACGCGGTGTAGATCCTACAACAGACGTAATGATGACGTCACCGAAAGCGGGCAACACCGAAAACGGCAACACCTGACTGTGCATTTGTGTCAGTATTGTTGAAATGTCAGGAATATCGTAGAAATCTAGAACTTCTTATTCCTTAGAGTAATCATGAAAACAAGTGAAATGGTGCATAACATTTCTATTGTATAGTAGATGGCAGACTGCAGACAGATACCCGATCTTGGCTCTATGAAGAAGATTTGTATTCAGATTTACTATCATTTTATGAGAGAAGTTTTAAATATAGTATATTCCCATTTGGCGCTAATGTTTTCAGATTTTATCAGTTTAATTGTTTTGAAAGGCATCCTATAAGGAGCAATTTAAATTTTGCTAAACCGTATCTATCTTTTCCATGTACATGTAATCTTTCTCGAAAACCTTTACACTTGAAATCTAACAGCTATGACGATGTCTTGAAAACTATCTATATACATTGAACGTGTTAATCTCAACAAAACTACATTGATCTACTACGCATTTACATGATTTTTGGTAAACTATATGACATGAAGAATTTCACTGAGGAAAACATTTACATGTAAGTAAGTAGTAACAATCATTGTATTATCTGTAGCATCTGAAACTGAGTTTGGATTTTGCATTACAAGTTGCAAGTCAATATGCTCATGCACACATCTACACATGCTCTATTCATCCAGTTCAGGTGGAGTGAAATATGCTTTCCGGTTCTGCACATTGCATTGTTTATGATTCTCTGCAGGAAACGAATGTGTGAAACAAATGTCTTTCTGTCTGTATTAGTTGTCTGATTGCCAATATGTGCCTTCAAAAAGTGCAGCGAGCAGAGAAAACAAAGAAATGCAACAAGAGACATATTTTCATGATTTTAATCATTTTCATTCACTCTGATTTAAAAAAAAAATTATTTGCATATTTGCATATTTGTCTTTCATCATTATTGTATCAAAGATATCTTACCTTATTGCATTTGGAAGAGCTTGAGTAAATCAAAACTTTCCGATGAAAGTAAAACGATTTAAGAAATAAATGTACGTATTGAGAATACAGTATCAATTACAGGACACAAAAATAACTCTAACATGTTTGACTCTATGTGATGCCATGTAGTCCTGACAATAATACGACGTGATAGAAGAATGTAAAAACCATTCCATAACTCCTTGTCAATGAGCATTGTTACATATAGGTGAATAGAGGCGTTTGCACACCGAGCCAATGTCACTTCGACCTAATAAATTCCATCTTATGTTCACTATGCTTTGTTGTCAACAGAATCCACATGTTCGTGTTTATTTCCGAATACAAGTATTCGCCGCATATGTACAGAAATGGCTTTGCTTACAGTACATATTATGTATCAGTGTATATTCAAAACGGCATGCTTAATAAATCTAACGACTTTTGAAAATATGATTTGTTCTAAGTCAGCTGTTTGACACCATTATGTTGTGTTAGAATACTCAATACTGGCGATCAATAGCATCGATCTTCTTAACCGTGAAAGGTAAATTATGTGTAAGCTTGTAACGATGACATAGAATATTTTTAAAATTTACATCTTACCAGTAATTAAAGGCATCTTTCCGTTTAGCACAAAACACAACCTTTAACCCTACAAGGAATGATATCCTGTAAATGAAATACGCAATGAGAAATATGAAAGGTAAATGGTTGTTAATTCATAAACGAACATTAGTTCGGATTTTATTAACGATATTCACATGTACACACATTTGATTTTTTATATTTAATTCATTATCATAAGCAGTTTACCAAAAAAAAGCTGTTATAGAAAAATAACTTTTTCTTATTTTACCTTCATGTTTGTTTGTTAAGCTTGCTGTGCTATATGCTTACAGAGTTTTCCCAACTGATATTCTGTAACCAGCTCTAAACGGTATTTCAACATTGTTTGAAAATTGTGTTTTTCAAAAACATCATCAAAGGTGTAAATGAACAACTAAGAGTATTTAAGATGATGAGGTAAGCAGAAAATAACAATACAAACATGTTTGTAATTATGAGAAGTAAAGGAGACACGTTATGTTTAGGAGAGTTGTTAATTGCATGTTAAGATCCTCACCTTGTTTACAAATCTTGTCTCACAGGTTCTCAGAAGCAGGTGCATAAACAGGAACACGAATGTTGATTGAAACTCGGTGAACTATGCACACAGAAATCCTTTATTGTAAGACCGCGAAACACAGTGTATATGAAAGTGCACTAAACGAATGGAGATAAGAGTGACTGTTCATATAAAAGGGCACTGGAAGTATAAACCAGTTTTCCTGAGTGCATTAAGCATTTGAAGCGTTTTTCTGTGAATAAGCGGGTGCAGTGAAAGTGTGAAGGTTACATCACATAGAGTAGGAGAACTTGATGAGAGAATACCTTTCATGTTTAACTCTTCCTGTTATCCCTGCAGCTATCAAACAGTCATCAACATGAACATATGTTTCACATGCAGCCAAGTGATTCTGTAGCTATATATCAGAGGCTTTTGCCTTAAAGAAACAAAACATTAACTCAGTTACTAAAAGACTTCGAGGTGACAAACATGTTATATTGTATTGACTGGCAAGATATGATTTGTGTTCAAAATCACTTGATATTTTCGAATATCAAGAAGACTAAATAACTGTCAGTAACCTTGTGTTCATCCCCAGATGACGCTTAAAATTGACTTTAAAGTGTATTAATTAATTTCATGTAGGTATAAACTTAATCAAACTGTGTACATCTTGCTTTTATGACGTTTTGCTGGATTTTGGTTGAGAGAATGTGGTAGACAATCTGAACATTACAGTCAAGACACATTGATGGTGTGTTGGCAATTTTGGTTGGTTTGGATCATTTATCATTATAGGATTGAAAGATCATGTGTACCTATTAGTGGTGAAGTCCTTTCTTTATGTTTGTTGTCCTAAATTATGGACTTATTTGTTACTGACTATCATATTGACCCCATGCGTCTTCCATAAGCTGCTGATTAAACCTTCTTGAAAAACTTTTTTTTGTAGTCTTTCAAAAAGATCTTTGTACCAATGTGTAGGAATCTTTCTTCATCTGTTCGAATACTTTTCAAAAAAAACATTTTTATAAGTGGTGCCTTTTCAATAATGTTCAGTTTATATTATACCATCCATTGTTATCAAAGTTAGTGTGTCAATGGTTAGAAATAAATGAAGATGAAATTCTCCAGTCATTGTTGGTTTCATATCCCAAAGACCTTCAAACCTTAGGTTCATGATAAACGGATGTCATGTCTTGGATATGTTGTATTTATGGAAATGTTTCTCCAAAAATGATAAAACATGCTAAACATAATGACAAGGAAATCATATCTTCTTTATCAATATATATTGAGTTGTGATTGCACAGAGAGTGATAAAACTAAGCATTGAAGTGCCAAAAGAGTGTCATAGTTTAATAGGTTCGTATCTAGCGCGCTTTGTATTGACGAGGATGACGATTGAAAGTTGCTGTATTCGAATTCAACATTGTATTCAACACGTTGTCAGAGCAGAAGTGATTGATTAGTTTGTGTTTGCTTTAACAAAACCAAGACGAGGAAGATAATTACATCACAGTATGTTTATTGTAGAATTCTTGACTCATCATCTCTTTAACTGCAGCTAAAAACGACAAGTTATGTCACGGGTTGAAAGATTGGTATTTTACCTTTTTGATGTCAAAAACAGAGAGATCATCTTTCTTTGAGTACAGTTTTACAAAAACGATGCCATACTAAAGATGATTGATTAGTTATTTTTAGTTATTTTTTGTTATTTTTCTAAAAGATGACTTATTGAAGGACCTTGGTTCTTTAGTTTCGAAGTTGCCTGATTAACCTTACATTGATACCAAATATTTCTTGTAACGGTGAAACAGTAAACCTGTGTCTAGTCACTGAGTGCATCTAGTCTTTTGTTAATTACGTACATGAATGCGTTTCATCTTGCTACACTTCAAACTCCTTTCTTTAACATTACGGTTTAAAGGGGCAGTAGCACGTTGTTAGGGGAACATAAGGTGATGGCATGAAAACAACAATGAACGGTTCCAATTGAAAGACAATGTATTTAAATTAGATAAAGCAGTAATAAATCAAATGTATAATGTAAAGTTCAGTAATGCGATTCCCCTTTCTCTCACAAAATGAATAAAATGTGTTCACACATAAATGGCGCCGAATGGACTTTATGTGAATCTGAATAATTTGTTCACTGACTATGGATGATTTGTTTGTGTAATGAGATTGTTGACACTGTCAAAATAATACATTTAGAATTAACGTACAATTATCAGTAAAAAAAAATTGAAATTACATTTTTTTTAAACGTGTTACTGCCCCTTTAATGATAGGATAATTAAGAATGTTTGTCCTCCTAACATATGCTACTTACATACAAGTGACTTGAATTATTACGATCGTTATGACTGACAAGTTTTATTACCAGAAACATACAAATAATTATGTAAACAATTGTACACTTAAAATCAAAGGAATGATTCTGCAAAGGGCGATTCAAAAACCGTTGTTTCGAAATATAATCTAAAACAGATTCAACATATGTGTGTCGTTTTGTTATAATGTCAGTATTTAATTCGACTCTTTCTATCAGGTTAGTTACCTAACAGCAACCTTTATAAGAGTAACTTGAGGGTAATAATGAC
Source organism: Steromphala cineraria (assembly GCA_916613615.1). Classification (NCBI taxonomy): domain Eukaryota; kingdom Metazoa; phylum Mollusca; class Gastropoda; order Trochida; family Trochidae; genus Steromphala; species Steromphala cineraria. Next base: position 70,264,105 of record OU744726.1, on the reverse strand, counting down.
TGACAAATGAAAACAAGAATCAGACATGTGTTAACAGTAAAACTGTTTTTCGAAAGTTTTGTGTCAATATACACATTATATATAGGTACTTAAACTGTCATGGGTTGATGTTATTTAAATCTATAATGTACATATCAAAGTATTAATCATATCGTGTTTTGGCTATGGAAGTATATGATTGTAGTTTTCATATTTCTTTTGAACCTGCGTTACACTTTCTCAATAGTTATAACGATATAATTTGTTCTATATAAACAGTGATTTTTCATTCTACATCTGTATATATTCGTCTGAGTAGAATGCACGAGCAACTGACAGATACAACAATGGTCTGGTTAATCCATTATTAAATTGAATTAGAATGCGCAATGAACATGGGCATGTAAGGTTTCTGGATGTTCTATAAGACTTACAGACTACCCATGTTGTTTAGATCGTAAGTACACAAATCTCAAACTATTACTATAACACTATGACAACAGGACAAGAAATGAATGTCTAAACCTGTCATAAAGCTTATAACTCTCGGGAAATATGGATTAAACTTCCAATTTTACATCTTATGTTACTGTTCATAATGAAATTCCAGCTGAACAAGACACGTGCACATGTACAGGCAGTTACATGATCCAGAATAAGACAAAATGTAAACTGATTTTAATGTATAGAATAGATTTCATGTCATTTTAATCGACACAAGACATTTTTGCATTTGTTCTAACACCCAACTCCTCTTCAAATGCCTGTTTATGTATATTCTTGCTGCTCCGCGATTGTGTGGATATCTCAACTAGGATTATTATATATGCATGTGTCCAACGGCGATAATTCAAACTCAAAATCGCTACAGAACGGAAGTAGATCTTAAACAGCGATCTAAAAATGAAAATTGGAAGAAAAAAACTTTTCCTCCAAGTTCAGTATCTTTTGATTTTTTTAACCGAAATCCCGATTTCCAATTGCGTTTTTTAATTGTTTAAATACAACGAACGTTAAAAAAATGTTGAAAGTTAAAAATGCTGTGCAAAAATCAGGGTTCGTCTCAGTATCGTTAACATCCTCAAGATAACTAGAAAATAAAAGGCTCCATGAAGTAACTCAAAAACATACCATGATGCCGAAATTATACATTGAACACAATTTTCTCCCGTTATATCAATAAACAAAGTATGTTTCGCACATCACGATATGAACTACGCATCACTGAAGTGAGAAAAAATACTTCAGTAAATAGATAACAGGATTTAGGGGGGAAACTGAAGAAAGGAATAGTGCTGTGTTTATTGTTTGTGAAGCAAATATAAATATTTTCTTCAAATACACAGTTTGCTTTTATTATTGGAGATCTATATATAAGTATAAGAGTAAATGTTCACTACATTTGATGCTAGTATCTTATTTAAAAAAATATTATCACCACATTGATTGAATGATACATGTATTCACAAATAAGAACAAATGACATTATCAATTATGCTTTATAGTCATTTGATCCAGGATCTAAACTCAGTATTCCCTGCAATGTATATGAACTATGGGCAGGTTCATAAAGCTGAACAGAATATGAGGTTTTCAGATCATACCAAAGATATACATAAAGGTAAATGTAACGCATGCGGATATCTCATATACCCAGTGGCTTTTTCCCACCAACAACCCTATATTTTCTAGGATAATATTACTAGCCTTAACACAACTACCTACTTTGATAAAGTCCCATTTAAATAACGCGGTCCTTACTAGACCCTCCATCAGAGACGCGTAAAATTTTAAAGTTATGACAACAACATTGAAACCAAATTGGTGATCTAATATTATTTTCGGTAAAAGTTATCTGTGGCTGTTTTTCCAGCCAATCCTAAACGATTGTATGATATGTTGAATCACAACCTAGCTTTTGAGGAAACCAAATTTCTTTCAGAACACATTTTGCTTCGTTTAGGTTATTCCACATTTAAATCAATTTATTTAGGATGTATAAACCATGTTTCTTTAGATAAATCAAGGTGAATATTATAATTTTGAAGTTACAAAAAAATAAAACCCAGTCGTTCTTTATCGAAATCATCAACACTTCTCGCATTCAAACAATTCTTTAATGCAATAGGTTCAAAGCAACTTGTTGACATGAGAGGGTTCTTTGCAACACGGAAACAATATGCAATCACAATATGCAACACAGTGTTTAAGTTGCCATTTTGAGCAGATATACTGTGATTTCATCAGTTCCCTTAATTCTTGTCTGTAGTATATATAAAAGTGGCATCAATTTATCATTTATGTCGCCACTAGATACAGATAAGTAAATACCCGTTTATATGTATCCTCTGTTGATTAGGCGTTAAAGATTAGAAACGATTGTTTTGTGTAGAAATACAAAATGTCAGATACTTATGTACCATTTTTACTAAACTGCAGAGAGCATTTACAGTTCACGGCCGATTTACAAATAATCCCATGCAGTTAAAAAGTATGATCAAGGCCTTGATAACAACAAGAAGCGGGAACACTTGCGCCTTGTGTCAGTTCTGCTGGAATGTCAGGTATATCGGAGATATCTAGAACTGCTTATCTCTTAAACGACGAGTGAAATGGTGAATGAAATGATTAATTGGAGAGTTAGAAGCTAGCCTGTGCACAGATAGCAGATCATGAGTCTTTGAAGATCGTTTCTGTTTTACTGCACTTTTAGAAGAAAACTTTAGAATCTAAAACGAGTACCTCATTAAAGGGGGTCTCCAACTTCTAATTTTTAACGTCCAGTGTTTTATTAGCGAGGCCCCGAGAAGGTCAGAGAGGGCCTCGCTAATAAAACACTGGACGTTAAAAATTAGAAGTTGGAGACCCCCTTTATTTTGTTAACTTCAAGTGTTTTATTAGCGAGGCCCCGAGAGGGTCGGAGAGGGCCTCGCTAATAAAACAATGGAAGTTAAAAATTAGAAGTTGGAGACCCCCTTCAAAAGCTTAAAAGCATATAGAAGCAATGTTTGGCTGAACAATGAGAAATGACCTGTTTCATGGTTTGGAATCGCTTCGTATGGGGGAAACTTTGCATCAAAGATACAATTACATTTAATCATCTCTAATATATTTTCCGAAACCTCTCGTTGAGATTTTGACAAATGCTTTGCTTTTTGATATACTATTTTCAAACTACGAACACTTTTGGTATTGAGAAATTTCTTTTTCATGATAGCGCTTTACTTGCAGTTTCGCTTGCGAAATGCGAATTCAAACTATTTGATAACAATTGATATCATACATTCAATCTAGTTCATACCATCCCTTTACTCACACTCATGACAATGGTTGTTGTTCATAACATGCACCAAGGTAACACACAATTCACACGTTCTGGCATACTACATCTTCTGGTGTTTTATTCATCTTGTGTGGTTGGCATGAAATAGACTTTCTAATTCTGCAGTGCCGCACTGTTTCCGATTTCCTTTGCAGCACATGGCCTTAATTTTGTGTGTGAGCTGTCTGAATGCCATTATGTGTCTTCAAGTGATAGACGAATCAATTATACAAATACAAATGCAATTACATTTACAATTAACGCGATTGTTTTTCTTTACATTTTGCTTCTGATATTGTTTTAACCCTTTTCTAAATATGCTGATTTATCATAATAGTATCACCTTATTCATACCTACCTGAACATAACATTTCGGAATGTTCTGAATGCATCAACTTTTTCTTTCGTGAAAGCATAAACATTTACTGGAAGCATTCAGAATATGATATCAATCAATGATCAATATTCATGGTTACTCCATAGTATGCCGAGTGTATAATCTGTATAATACGAAATGATAGAAGAATACTGAAAAGTAGGCTATCCCAACGATATTTATTGTCACTTTGATACAAACTCTATCAATTTTCTCTATAGCTGTCTTTCATATAACATTTAAGGTATTAGTTAACATGTAAAGTGACTGTATAAGCGTTGAAAAGTACAAACAAATAAAAATAAATACTAAAATAAACATGTTGGTAATGATGAGTAATTAAGGAGACACTTTATGTTTACGAGAGTTGTAAATTACATGCTTAACATCCTTATCCAGTTTGTTAGTCGTGTTTCACCGGTTCTCAGAAAAAGATGTATAAACATATAGTGGAAGATAAATTGCAAACATGAAGTTGTTGTCCTATGAGTACTAAAATGCGGTACACCGGCAGGCAAAAGAAACGATACACTCTTAAAAAGATTAACTCACGAGGGATAAATACGACTAACACATATTTTATTTCATCGTTATGGGTCATCTTAAATAACTGATAATGTTTTAATATAATCTTATCATATTTCTACCAGGGGTCACAATTTCGAAAACACTATTTTGCGTTATTCTCTGTAAATCCTTCATAAGAAATCTAGAACATTAGATCCAAGTAATATTCGTTCGTTTGCGCTAAGGCAATTTAATCGTGCTGATTTTATCTTATAGCGTCTACATGGACTATATTAATCGAAGAAAATCTAAATTGCACAAATATGACCCCATCTATCTTTTTAACCATTCCAATTTCGACATTCAGCAGAGGTGACGAGACGATCCCTTAATATGGTATGCGAATGGTCATTTTAAAAATGGACAAATTTGCGATCCTTTGTCAGTGCTCGATTTATTTTATTGGCATCCAAAGAAAACCAAATTACATGATAATTGCACGAAGACACACACGCAAGTGAACGAACTTAAGGTACGCAGCTGTATGTTTGTTGAATTCATTCAAAATACACTTCATCAAGCAGCAAAGTTTTTAAAACTTTTATGAAACGTTGGCATCATTTCTTTTGCCATTTAATGTATATATTAAGATGACGAACCATAGTGGGAACAAAAGTGTTCTTACTAAAATCGAAGTAAATTTTTCATATGAAAGTGCCCTTGAAGTATACAGCTTTTTTCGGACACTGTATTAACATTTTAAAAGAGTATTTTATGTATGATAGCATATATTGCATGTGTGATGTTTACATCACATAGGGTTAGCGAGAAGTGATGAAAGACCTAACTTTTATGTTTTACAGTCTTCTTGGTATTCCTGAGCTATCAAACAAACATTAACTTCAACATGTGTTTCACAACGCTAAAATTTGTAAGTGAACTGAGTTAATGATTCCTACGTTGACATCTTTCATCAGGTCCTCTATTCTCGAAATGTCTGAGCGCTAAGAATTCTTAAAAACGTTCGGAGATTTACATTCCTTTTTCTCGAAAAGTTCGTAGCTCGAAGAATTCCTAAATCTACGAACGTTCGAGAATGAGGAGCCAGATGCCGAAAACCAATCATAGTCAAATATATATTGTCATCTGTAGAAACAAGGCAGTAAAGATATGAGGTGGGAAGCAATACATGTAGTTTTACAAATATGATTGCAAGGATACATTTGAAAAATATGGGTGCATGGCTATACTTTAGCAACACTTCATCTGCCATTGGTTAGAAGGAAAATGACGACGATTGAATTCTACAGACGACCATCTATGTTGCAATGTTGAAGCATAAACGGAAGTTCACGATAAAAGGATTTTTTAAAGAAAATCATAAATATCATATATAAACTTGTTAAGCTGCGTGGCATAGAAGGTGATATAAGAAAATAGTAAACTCATGTCCAAAAGAAACGATACCAAGTTTTCAAAGTCGTCCGAAACAATATTCTATAACCTGACAGAGTCGAATTTAAGTGTGTCTAACGACATATATCTTGTAAAAACGTATGTACATTTTCATTCTTCAGGAAAAAATACTTTTGATTTTGTGTCTTTTCAAATGTACATGGAGTGCATAAATCGAAATTTCAAATTGTTTTATGAACAGAACTTTTGTCATTTCACTTTAAAATTGATAAAGTATTGAATTTATGTCAGAAAAAAATGTTGTTGATATAATACACTTTATTTGACATAAATTCGTTGACGCGTCACTGCTCTAGAACGTTTTAAAACAAGCGAAAGTGTCCAATTTCTCTCTGCTATCTCGCCTAGTTAAGGAGATTCCAGATCGATGATTTTTTCAAATGCACGTTTCTCGCAAACATGAAAAGATAATGTTTCCAAATTTTGCATAGACGTACGTAATTTGACTACTGAAGAAATGCTATTACTATGTTTTAGTCTTATTACTCTGCAGTGGATTGAGTTATTTTGGGATTTGGACATGAGTTTATTAAACAAAATTGACACTGCCACGGTATGATAGGTTGATATTTTGCTGACGATTGAGAGCTATCGATTTGAATTCAACATTTATTCATATTTATTTTGACTCAGTTCCCTCTGCAACTGCAATGTTTTTTCCAAAAAAGAAATTATGTCATAGGTTGAAAGATTGGTATCTTACGTAAATATAACCTTTTCTTTAGCACCAGGATATACTAAAGATGTCTGTCATAACAAAGCCAATGTGCTCTTTTGTTTCAAAGTGTTTATTTAACTTAGACAAATACCTTTTCATTGACATGGTAGTGCCACAGTCGTTCGTTTTATTCAGAAATTCATTTGACATCCGATGATATATTTAGATAATATCAATGACGATATCCATGAAGTTTTGATTCATAATGTGATTTATAAACCGTTTATAAGCAACTAAGCACCATACATGCATGAATGTAAGTACATTAAGTTTGAATGTACAGGTAAAGGCTGTATTATTTGTAAAACTGTATAAGAAGAGAGTCGACATACACCTTTATCCTGGTATCGACGTTTCCCAGTTATGTAAACAAACAACGTGTAGACAAAAGTGGAGAGTTCGAAAAGATCAAGTGAGAAAACATAGACTGACTATCATAAAACAAGATATTGTTAGAGCTGTTGACAAGTAAACATTTACAAGAGCTGCGTTCGTGTCACTGGTATACCTATACAAAAAGGTATTTTGACTTTTATGCACTGATGATGTTTATCATTGGTAATGTTGAACAACGAATCAACTCTTACCCCCATGTTTACAAAGAAAGTAAGTGTTTTGATTCACAATTATGTGTTCTAGTCTATCTGTTGACATCATTTTGAACTAACGGTCATTTTTCTATATGTGTTGATAGTTTTCATAAATTCTTGCCCTTCACAATTGTGCAGAATAAACTTGCCTGGTTATTCATAGTCGTACATATGCTTGTGAAAAACTTTGTGAAACTAAGTGGCTCTATATTGAAGCAACTGAAATAGATCTACGCAATTACAATAAAAAGAAATTAAGAGGATAAGTTTATCACTTTAACTCGTGAGTTCTAACCTGATTTTGAATTACATATTACAACTCATTTTTACAAATACGTTATCCTTCCGAGTACTCCTAACATCCTCTTTATAGCTCACAGCATGCAACTGTAAGCTGACATCATTGATGTCAAAATAATGCACCGAACACAATCTTTCTCTGATACAGAAATAAACAATTCGTGTGTTTGGTACCACTGTATGAACTAAGCATAGCTGAAGAGATGAAAAATAGCCAAATAAACAGAAAACATAGATTATGGGGAAAGTTGTTGAAAGCTGCAGTGTTGTGTTTATTGTTTGTGAACTAAACATGAGTGATTACAACAAAGAAACATTTTGCCTTTGTCGCTGCAAATCGATGTACAAGTTAATGAATTATTTTCAAATATCTCATTAAACACTTCAAATTGCAATATATACCTAAGTATGATATACGAGAGCATCCATCACCTGTTATTAATTGTTTTGATACATTTTAGTCCACTTTTAAATAATTAAAAACCTACCAAGTTAATGAAACATCTAAGTACATTACCTGTTACCTAATAGATATTTTCGGTGTAAGTAATTTGTCAATGACTTTGATCACAATTGATTTAGATTGGATAACATCACAAATAATCTAACAACATGTGTTGACTAGTTCAAATCAATTATTATTCTATTAATACAGATCTGATAACCAATAAAAATAAGCAAATACAACTTACAGTAAAAGGGAGAAGCTGCATTTATAAATCTCATAACATATTGATTTTAAAGGGGCAGTAGCACGTTTTAAGGGGGAATATAAGGTGATGTCAGGAAAATGAAAATTGATGGTTCCAATTGAAAGACAATATATTTAAACTAAATGTAGCAGTAATATTTCAAATATATAACGTAAAGGTGAGCCATGCGATTCCTTTTTCGTACACAAAATGATTTAAAGGTGTTAAAAAAAAATGACCGCCAATGGATATTGTGTGAATCTTCATACTTTGTCCTCTGACTATGGATGATTGACTTGTGTAATGAGATTTTTGACACTGTCAAAATAATACATTTAACAATAAATTCAGATTTTGAAATATAAACGATATGCTCCATTCTGATTGGATCTAACAAGGTCATGTGATCGGTATACATTTCAATGAACCCTAAATTGCAGGTTATACAAAATAACCTTCAGTAAATGAAGTTTATACGATGTCGTGCCGGAACTACATTTCTCGAAGATTCCCCTGATCTTACAGCCACATTCCAGCCTGACCCCAGTCTTGATGGTCATCACTGAGACTCACTTTTTGCAAATATTATTTTTCTGTTTATTAGCAACACTCGCCCTAATAATCTGTTTTTGATGTTTGAAGAATTTCAACATTAAGTTGTAGATAAATAAAATTGAACATGTTCATATCCGGTCACAGAAATGAGGATAGTGGGCAAAGTTAAACAATGTAATGTACATAATTTCAAAAGCATGAGTTGAGCTCCATTCTGAATGACAACACAGTTTCAAGGCACCCCATTCCATGCACAACAAATAGTGTCGTGGTGCGCTCTCTGCCTTCATAGACAGTTTCGAGGCCCCCGATGATCAAAACGATGTTGACGTGTTTGAAAACATGTACTCGTCATTGTCAATGACAGTGTCTAACATCGGCGGGCCTGCAAATGGCATTATTTCTCGAGGGACTTTAAATAACTTTATGTTTACATTCATTGTCAAACAAACAACCCAACTTTCCCAAGCACGTAGAACTTTTAGAGCTGATACTCTACACTCGATACAGGACAGTATCAATACGCGAGTGCAAATTGTTAATTCTGGAATATTCAAATCAAACTTTACAAATTCCCCCCCCCCCCCCCCCCCCAAAACATTTTATTGTTATTTACATGATACCCATAAAGGATTATTTGCATCTTTTCCTTTTTTGTTATGAACTATGTTTGCATGCGCTTGAACCCGGTAGAGACCCGCCTGGGTCTAACTGATATCTAGGTCAGTGCGACAAGCAGCTTAGTTCCTACAGAATCGCATTTCGAATGATATAAAAACAACTTCTGGCTTTAAATACAAAGTGGGAATTTATAAGAAATGAATTTCATAATATAGTTGTCCACACAGTTATAACCTGTTTGAAACTCGTAATATAAACTTTAGCATAATTGGCTCGGCAAGCTCGCCAATTATACAAGTTTCAAACAGGTTATAACCGTGTGGACAACTATATTGTGAAATTAATTTCTTAATTAACTTACAATTATCAGTGAAAAATTAAAAATATTAAATTATCAAAAAACGTGCTATTGCCCCTTTAATGTCTTATGTTTTTATGAAAGTGAAAATGAAAAGATGGTATCAGCTGTCTCAGATAACTGGTCCAGGCTACCATCTGATGCTTATTATCTTTACTTCGTTACAGATAGGCGACTTTTACTCACAAGACATAATTTTGTAAAGTATCAAAAAAGATATAACAATTAAATATTTCTATTCATTAAATCTATTGGATGTTATTTGTACGATTATGTTTAACGAATATATCTGTGTTCTTGAAAGTCTTGACTTTTAGCTCTTTTTATGTTCTACACATCGAAATATTATTTTAAGAAATCTGTGAAGGATCTCCACATTTAAATTGAAATACATGTAACATTTATCATGGGAGAGCAAGTATAGCTCTCCCTATCTATATAGTCTCTCGGAATTTAACAATTTAATCTCTGTGACAGGATAAGCAATTGCATAAAACTATCCTCAAATTTGTTACTGTACAAAATGATACATAGGATAATGCATATTTGCTAAACACCTCTTTCATGGGAGAAACAAGATGTGTTTGTGAAACACGAATGCCCCCGGATGCATCCTGCTCGCTGTGTCAAGGTCAAGGTCACAAGGTCAAATGTCATGGTGTCATCTGAAAGGTCTCATCACGAGGGATCCATATGTCAAGTATCAAAGATCTAGCTCTGACCAATCAAAAGTTATGACCAAGGTTAAAGTTTTTATGGACAAACGGACAGATGGATGGACGGACGGAAAAGGTCAAATATCATGGTGTCATCTGAAAGGTCTCATCACAAGGGATACACATGTCAAGTATCAAAGACCTAACACTGACAGTATAGAAACTATAGCCAAGGTTAAAGTTTTCAGAAAAGGCTCGCTGTGTCAAGGTCAAGGTCACAAGGTCAAATGTCATGGTGTCATCTGAAAGGACTCATCACTAGGGATCCATATGTCAAGTATCAAAGAGCAAGCTCTGACCAATCAAAAGTTATGACCAAGGTTAAAGTTTAAAATGCTCGCTGTGTCAAGGTCAAGGTCACAAGGTCAAATGTCATGGTGTCATCTGAAAGGTCTCATCACAAGGGATCCATATGTCAAGTATCAAAGATCTAGCTCTGACCAATCAAAAGTTATGACCAAGGTTAAAGTTTTTGTGGACAAACGGACAGACGGACGGACGGACGGAAAAGGTCAAATATCATGGTGTCATCTGAAAGGTCTCATCACAAGGGAAACACATGTCAAGTATCAAAGACCTAGCACTGACAGTATAGAAACTATAGCCAAGGTTAAAGTTTTCGGAAAAGGCTCGCTGTGTCAAGGTCAAGGTCACAAGGTCAAATGTCATGGTGTCATCTGAAAGGTCTCATCACAAGGGATCCATATGTCAAGTATCAAAGAGCTAGCTCTGACCAATCAAAAGTTATGACCAAGGTTAAAGTTTTTGTGGACAAACGGACAGACTGACGGACGGACGGAAAAGGTCAAATATCATGGTGTCATCTGAAAGGTCTCATCACAAGGGATACACATGTCAAGTATCAAAGACCTAGCACTGACAGTATAGAAACTATAGCCAAGGTTAAAGTTTTCGGAAAAGGCTCGCTGTGTCAAGGTCAAGGTCACAAGGTCAAATGTCATGGTGTCATCTGAAAGGTCTCATCACAAGGGATCCATATGTCAAGTATCAAAGACCTAGCTCTGACCAATCAAAAGTTATGACCAAGGTTAAAGTTTTTGTGGACAAACGGACAGACAGACGGACGGACAGACGGACAGGTGAAAAACAATATACCCCCGGAATCATGGTGTCATCTGAAAGGTCTCATCACGAGGGATCCATATGTCAAGTATCAAAGATCTAGCTCTGACCAATCAAAAGTTATGACCAAGGTTAAAGTTTTTATGGACAAACGGACAGATGGATGGACGGACGGAAAAGGTCAAATATCATGGTGTCATCTGAAAGGTCTCATCACAAGGGATACACATGTCAAGTATCAAAGACCTAACACTGACAGTATAGAAACTATAGCCAAGGTTAAAGTTTTCAGAAAAGGCTCGCTGTGTCAAGGTCAAGGTCACAAGGTCAAATGTCATGGTGTCATCTGAAAGGACTCATCACTAGGGATCCATATGTCAAGTATCAAAGAGCAAGCTCTGACCAATCAAAAGTTATGACCAAGGTTAAAGTTTAAAATGCTCGCTGTGTCAAGGTCAAGGTCACAAGGTCAAATGTCATGGTGTCATCTGAAAGGTCTCATCACAAGGGATCCATATGTCAAGTATCAAAGATCTAGCTCTGACCAATCAAAAGTTATGACCAAGGTTAAAGTTTTTGTGGACAAACGGACAGACGGACGGACGGACGGAAAAGGTCAAATATCATGGTGTCATCTGAAAGGTCTCATCACAAGGGAAACACATGTCAAGTATCAAAGACCTAGCACTGACAGTATAGAAACTATAGCCAAGGTTAAAGTTTTCGGAAAAGGCTCGCTGTGTCAAGGTCAAGGTCACAAGGTCAAATGTCATGGTGTCATCTGAAAGGTCTCATCACAAGGGATCCATATGTCAAGTATCAAAGAGCTAGCTCTGACCAATCAAAAGTTATGACCAAGGTTAAAGTTTTTGTGGACAAACGGACAGACTGACGGACGGACGGAAAAGGTCAAATATCATGGTGTCATCTGAAAGGTCTCATCACAAGGGATACACATGTCAAGTATCAAAGACCTAGCACTGACAGTATAGAAACTATAGCCAAGGTTAAAGTTTTCGGAAAAGGCTCGCTGTGTCAAGGTCAAGGTCACAAGGTCAAATGTCATGGTGTCATCTGAAAGGTCTCATCACAAGGGATCCATATGTCAAGTATCAAAGACCTAGCTCTGACCAATCAAAAGTTATGACCAAGGTTAAAGTTTTTGTGGACAAACGGACAGACAGACGGACGGACAGACGGACAGGTGAAAAACAATATACCCCCGGAATCTCCGATTCGGGGGCATAAAAAGCTATTAGTTTGCCTTTTTTTCAATGCTTCATCCACCTGTTGGCATGAACTCTTTGATCTAGACGCTTCCCCTCCAATTGACCTCCCCTCTGAAGGCGTGATTAGGCATCTTCATGTAAACTTACACCATTCGGTCACAAGTTTCAGGATTCCAAAGCAGATAATTATATCCTTATATCTAAATGGCTTTTGCAGATTGTTTACGAAAAACATTTTCAGGTTACTTGGTTGATGCAAATGTATTCTATTAATACATATAATTCTTAATGTGATTAAATATTGTTTATCGTGATAACAAAAGCTTCAACGGAAAAGGATGGACACAGTCGAAGAATACTTTGCTGAGTTTCTTTCAAATTGTTCTCGAATCGATAAAGAGTCTTATTTAATGGTTTTGCGTCTGAGACTAACAAAAGTTTGGAATCTTTCAGAGATACCACTCCAATTTCAAATTTTCAAAGTTATGTTTATAACAATGCACCCTATCTCGATTAATAAAACAATGATAATCAATTGCAGAAAAAGTTCATAATCAAATTCTTAGTCTGAAGCTCATTTAGTTAACACTATATTTTCCCTGAAACTGTAAAATGTTAAAATCTCTCTTTGGAAAACAAATCAGGTACATAGTCAAAATGAACCCTTCACAACGACGCTACATATAGCAGTGCGTACTCGGCTGAGCAAAAACCTTAAGGGGAAAATGCAAGTTCTTGTTCTAACACAACTTGTCTATTTTCTTCTCCAGGCTGCTGGGCTTAAGTGCACCTTGTGATATATCTATGGACAACGTTGCATACATGTTGTTTACTTCAGTGATTTTTATTATCTGAAACCTGTTTGTCGCGGAATGTTGGCACACCAAGCATTTTTGATTTTGGTAAAAAACTGTACCATAGCAAATTCAGTCGTTAACAAGTCAACATTAAAAAGATCAGGAGATAATATTCATAAAGTAGCAAACCTATATGTCATGTTTGTTATTTATAGTCACCTTATATTTGCGTTGTCAAGGCAATACATTTTAGGTATAAATAAATAAATAAATTACTCCAGGAGCACCTACAAGGGACAACCAATTATCCATTAGTAAAATAATCATTCCCAAACCATATTTCGGGATCGTCTTGTCACCGGTACTGAATTTAGATATTTGGCATGATTAAATAGACAGATTGGGTCATATTTGTGAAATTCAGATTTCTTAAATTTCGATTTAAATATTCCATATAATCATTGTAAGAAAGAAATCAGTACAATTACATTGCATTAATGCAAAGGAACAAATATGACTTACATGTAGGTCTAAAGCTATTGATCACTAATGAAGGATTTTGTAGCGAAAATACCAAAAAAGTGATTTCGATATGTTGACCCCTGGTCATTTCAATGCCCTGCCAAATTAGTTATGGTTATGTTTAAGGTATGACATACGAATTTGTTTACGCAAACTGAATGTTAACTTATGTACTCAAATTTCAACATTATCCGTTTCGTTTTCACATTACTAGGATGCCCCAAAGACATTCCAAAATACATGATATTTGCACTAAAAACGCAGGTAAATGAACAAACTTAAGATACACCGAAACGTCACTACTGTCGAATAAAGAAGTTGTTCATTCATAGAATTGCTCTTATCTTCCTTATACGATAAACCTCTGATGAATTTTCAAATGGACGGGTCGTTTATTTTAACATTGCAATGACGCACTTCCCTGAAACTTCGATTTTTTTCCTAAGACAATGTAAAGTCTTTTTATTTTATCTTTAATGGGTTTTTTTCATGTTATTTTTCAAGTGTCAACCCTTACGAGTTTAACAGTAGAAACATTTTTCCTTCAAGATTTATTAACTCTCCTTTTGAGTTCTTAAAACAAAACCCAAATTTTAATTACACATTTTCACATTGCTGACACATTCTTTCAAAAAGGAAACGATTTTGTTAAAAATTTCTCAAAAATAAACCTGAACCTTAATAAGTACATTGTTCAAGTATGTAAGCTAATAATCAATGTGTTACAACTTATATATCCTTTGTTTGCAGGGAACATGATGTTTTAATTACTCTCACATTTATTATTTCTTGTGTTGTGATCTTTGCAGATGATACTCCTAGCTCAATTCCACGTCTTGACAGATAGTTGTTTACTAAACTAGTGTCCAAACCTATTTTCAACGTCGTCCAAACCAAAATTCTATAACATGACAAAGTGGAATTAAAGTGTACCTGACAAACATATGTCTTGGGAACAAGTATGCACATTTTCATTCTTCAGAAAAGGATAATTTAATTTGATTTTGTATATCTTCAAACGCACATGGAGTGCATAAATCGCAATTTAAAACTGTTTTGCACAGAATTTTCTTCATTTCAGTTTGAAATCGGTAAAGTATGTGATTTAGGTAAGAAAACGATATGGCCGATGTAATGCAAATATTTGACATAAATTCATTGACGTGTCTATGCTCTAGAACGTTTTAAAACAAGCAAAAGTGTCCAACAAAAATTCTGCTATGTCGCCCAGTTAAGGAGATTCCAAATCGATGAATTTCTATATGCGTGTTTCTCGCGAACATGAAAAGATAATGTTTCGAAATTTTGCATAGAAGTTAGCTCACGTCTGCAAAAGTGATAAAATTATGTTTTAGTCGTATCATTCTGCAGCGGATTGAGTTATTCTGCGATTTGTATGGCAGCGTTACTTTTGGACACTAGAGTTTATCTTTGTGCTTAAAAATGCAATGGAAACAGTTTTCATTCAATAAGATTAAATTCAACATTTTTTTAAATTTCATTTTTTTGTTATTAGGAATCCGTATTCATATTTATTAAGAACAAGTGGTTGTGGGTGATGTATATCGAATAACGGGGCAGGCTTATTACGAGACTTGTTATAAGATTGTCTGAAGTCTTAGAACAATCATGGAGAAGCCATTAGTCACTCTTTGACAAAACACTGCTTAACAGACGATACCAACATTCTAATGTTAAAGTGATTCTCCACAACTCAACAATCTCAGATGTAGAGAAAGAGGTCGTTTCGTGATCTTCGACAGTGATCTTATTTTTTGTAGTTCAGTCCTTAATCGTTGCAATTTATAAATTTATCACTCCTTTAAATATATTTTGCTCAAGTTCACTAATTTGCAATTAAATGCGTCGAGGATTTTTCTAGAGTTACTGTTACAAGAATTTAGTGTCTCTCCTCTTCACCGAAACAGAAGTCGCTTCATCGAATTCGCCTCCACCTGTTGGTATTTTCCCTTTGATCTATACCTGTCTGCTCTCATGTTCTGAAGGCGAGATTTGAGATCCATCACGTAAACTTACACTATGGTGAGGAGATATGGTCAAATCTTTAACGATTAGCCATCAGATAAGTGGTTTTTTTTATTGATTTTGCACATTTGCAGAAAGGCGGATTAACCTATATTTCTCATGTATCTAAGACGAAATTACCACTCCAAATTATTTTCTTTAATCTAATTTCGTTTATATTCTTTCAATTTTCAAATGATGAATTCAATGTATTTCAATTTTTTATTTTGTAATATCATTCCAAGAGAGAAATATTAAATCTTTAGAAATGATTTGTTTTCAGAGTAACTCACATATATTGTTAATGAGCAACCACCGACCTTTCTGCGAGTAAATAAACAATGAAGAACGAAAACAGCTAAGACATTAACGGCAATTACTGACGCTGAAAATAGAAACAAGCGAAAAGAAAAAGGGGAACATTAGAAATAGCGACTAGACAAATGAATGCAGTATGGAGGTGTTGATGAAATGTAGGTTATAGGTCTGTCTTATAAACTAAGCCTGTAGACCTTGCTCACTAGAAGTTTGTGGGAGCTGAAATATTCATATGAAGAAAAGAAATGTGTGCCCTGTATTGTTACAAGAAAAGTCTTTAAAAAGGCAAGCTGTGGGGCATCCGGCTATGTATCACTATGTAGAACCAGGAGATTTAGGTTAGGGAGGACGGGGACGGGGAATTTTACTTGAATATTTAAATTGTTCCAATCGGAGACGCATGTTCTTTGCTCTTTGTTTTGATAGTTATCAGTACACTATGTACATAATAAAACATCTCGTTCGTATTGCTTAAATTCCAACAATGATAGATACGTCTCCTATCTCAATTATGATATAAGTTTTTAACATTAATACGGTAACTCAAATTAATGTTGCTTAAAAGATAGCTGAAGATGAATAGTTGCGCTAGTAAACTTTCCGAGATTCACTGTTTTCCAATACCCGCAAATTAAGTTTAAACCATCCGAATTGAAGTACAAAACTGTACATGTTGCAAGAATAATTTTCCTTAATTGAGTGTTGATCGAATTACAGCCGAAAGTTGCTGATAAATTTAGGAATGATCTCAGCTACAAGTTCATAATTTTCATTATGTTATAGGATGACAATTAAGAATATTTTATCATACTTTAGGCCCTATGTCGATACTTTCTTCGAAATACACCTATAATTGTAAATAAATCATCCAAAACGTTTTGTTTTGAACCATGAAATTTGAAAATGGCCAGTTAATTTCAGTACACTTTTTTCCGTGAAGCGATGAGATGCATTGAGTGAACGATCAGTTACCATGGCGGGACATTCAGCGCTCGCGTTATAGTAAAAATATTGAAGGAACCGAATTCTTAGTTGATACAAAAATGGAATGTCGTTTCCGAATGTGGAATGCAAAAAAATAATACACCGAATAACTACAAAACAGCTCACATGCATATGCAAAATTGATATTTATTAAGGGTGTAAACACTCATCCATATATTGTTGAAAATATAAGATATATTTTACATCATAACATTACATAATAATCAGTTTCCAAATTAAAGCTTGCCAATTATTTCGTACCACCCACATGGTCACGTGGGTATAAATTTGCTACAACTCTGTCCATTGGTCGTTCGAAATACCAGGATATGCTTAAAACAAATATCACTGGCTGAAACTTCTCTTTGAAGTTTCCACGAGTAATATAGAGAGACACTTCTGCCATCTGGTTTCAATATCAAATGTTACATAACTTTGGGGTCTCTGGACCCCAAAGCAATAAACGTCGAAAATTGTTATACCTGCCATGACTTGTTATATAAATCGCCTCAAATAGTACCAATTGTGATGCCTGCCCATAACTGTAATAAAGTTGCCTTTTAATAACTAAAATAAAGACGAAATAGACGAAAACTCATCATAGCCAGGTAACACTTTTTCTAGATTCTAAAAGCAGTTTATATACATACATATATTGTATAAGAGATACATTTTACATTAACATAATGAACAACCATAACGGAAATCTCCAATGGTATTTAGTCGTGGATGTAGTGATACAAGAACACATCAATGAATCACCTGTACTTATACGGGACCGACCTCAACAGTAGATAACCTCCAATGAGCTTTTTTATAGAGCAGTAAGCGACCTTGTTGGTGTATATAACGTCAAAGGACAACACATTACAACTACGCGGTAATTACTTTCGCTGAAAATAGAAAGATCATGGGAGAAAAGAGGAAAAGTTCTGAAACACAAGAAATTGCTGATAGACAGATGAATGCAGTAATGAGGTGTTGATGAAATGTAGATTATAGGTATGTCTCTGTACTCTCACACTCTTAGACCTTTGCGCACCAGATTGTCAGTCTTCAAATACGGATCAATGTATCACTGACATATCAGTGAAAAGTTAAGGGATTCTGAAATATCAGTTAAAATATTTTTCAATTGAAATATCTCCCAAAAATATGAAGTTATATAATTATTAGGGACATATTTGAATTGAAAGGGTAATTAGAATAAGTATTATTGTACGTTGTGCAGCATAGATGTCGTACAGAGTTTCAGAATGCATAATTTCCGGATAATAATAATAGTGTCTTCTCCTCACTAACTGCAATATATACAAAGACATGCTATAGCTCATGTTAAAACTGAATACATTATGTTTGAGGGAAACCCCCAAACCTGACCTCAATTTGAGTGATTTTTTAGCTACAGCCTTTTGTTGGATTTTGTTCTACAATGATTGTGCAACAAATTCACTACAGATCATTGTTATATACAATCTTGTTAAAACTAGCTGTAATGTTATCGTCCCTATAAGTCCTTACGTTACATCTAGCTACTAACCCACCTGGTCCGTGTCACGCATGCGCGGAAGTCAGCCAATGAAAATAGAACTGGCTGATCCCTTTGAATTGGACAATCTAGTTAATACAAGCTGTTATATAAAAGTTGATATTAAAGGAAGTAACTGGACATAAAAGACTTTTTTACATTTTTTAGCAATTGTTACATTTTTCGAGGGTTGTTTTCCTTTTTTAGAATTTAAGTTTCAAAACTGCTCAATATAAATAATTTATCATTGATGTTTTTACCGATGTAATGAGTAGACAGAAAAAAATATCAACATATCATGACATTTTTTTTCAATGTCCATGACCTGTCCTTGTATATTGAGATTTTTGGAAAATCCTCATTTGGCACATTTCAATTATCAATAATTACTTTACTAATAAGGATATCATAAATTTGATTATACTCACACACACCATTTATAGCACATAATTTGCTATATAACATAACATCATATAAAAGATGATAGTTATAGAGGATATTATATGAGTGTCCATGACATACTATGTTTACGACACGAGTGGCTAAATATTAGTATTTCCCGAGCGAGAGCGAGGGGTATACTGATATTTAGGCACGAGTGTCGTAAACATAGTATGTCATCGGCACGAATATAATATTCTGTTTATTACCGTAGCCTCCAAATCAAAGAAATTACTCAAAACCTTCTGATAAGCATAGGCGGAAAAGCCGCCGCCGGCCCGTATAGATTGTGACGTCATAGGTGAACCGTGACGTCAAAGCATTGTAATAACGTGACGTCACAATGAAAAAGTGATATTTTGCCCTAGGGCAACATATGAAAAATATGAACCCCGGTATGACTGCCCTCGTAGGTAATAAAAGGAGTTAGAAAGACAAACATCGTGTAGGGGTCTAAAAATCTTAATTTTTCAATGTTTTCATTAAAGTTTTAAACATCATCATTTCTACCTAACTATCTAAGTTATTTAAACAACTTATACATCTATGTATGCGTATGATCAAGACCAATTCTTCTTCTGATTAACCTTATTAACAAAATATTTATAGTTAAGTGTAAAGTTTCATTTTAGCACACAGGTGTCTGAAAAAGCTTTTTCTACAAAACAGTCTTGAAACTCCTACAGTGTACATTAAAAAAACACGGTGATATATTATTACACCAATGTTTTCTGCTGCTCACGTTGATCGCTATGATGAATTTTCTGCAAAGCCTAAAACATTGAATATCATAAGAAATTTGGTAATTTTGTTGATGTATTACTAACTGTATACCTCTTTGACAGAAATGCATGTGAAGGTCAAACACTGTGTGAAGGTCAAAGAGAAAGTCTTAAAGACCTAAGTACTGCCGC
Source organism: Steromphala cineraria (assembly GCA_916613615.1). NCBI lineage: Eukaryota > Metazoa > Mollusca > Gastropoda > Trochida > Trochidae > Steromphala > Steromphala cineraria. Next base: position 70,244,054 of record OU744726.1, on the reverse strand, counting down.
GTCAATCCTAGTTTATTTGTTGTATTTGACCGAGTGTTGGCTCTTCTTTATCTTCTCTTCGTTGTCAACTTATATATCAACAATAACACGTTTCAACTGGGTTGAGTTATAGTCACGTTCTAACAGACTTATATGTATAACTGTAATGAAATACCACGATAGACCCTTTAAGTCTGTAAATCACCTCCAACACCTGCCGATTCTAGTAGTTTTAAGAATGACACGGAAAACAACTAGACAAACAAACAGTGTCTGGTTAATCGAGTCAGTCATAACAGAAAGGCTTCTGAAAGGTGTACAAGTAGAAATAGATAGATGGTTTAACAGTACACCTCAGCATACAAGTCAGAAGAAATAGACGAGTAAATAATAAACACGAACCTGTGGAAAGAAGATGAAACAACTAATGAGGTGCTTATTGTGAGAAGAACACGGGCCTGGATGTAAATACACACACATTATTTGTAAGTGTAAGTAACCTAAGTGTACTTACTTACCTTTAAAATATGAATAAAAACGAAAATCGTAAAATTCCTGTTCTGAAATTAACTGATAGTTTTGATTTTTGGCTAAATAAAAATTGGTCATATTCGCTGTAAGTTGTATGTGTTTATAAAATTCATACAATGGATTTGTCTGATACCTAGGTAACACATCTTTCAATATGTTCTTGAGGTTATTTACACCTTCCCGTCAGTGGTTACAGAAAGAAGCAACTTGAAAGCAATAATGCATCTCATTTATGATGTTTAATTATATGAAACCATATGCACTCTGTTCACAAGTTATTTAAGGAAGTAAACATTAACAGTTTAAAGATTTGAAACAAAATAATTTCTGTAATCTTCAATTTCATATTTTTATTTAGTGAAACCACAGAAAGGAATTCAAAGTATCGCGAAATGTTCATTTATTTAGGCTACTGATTTGAAAATGGTAGCCTACGCTTGTTTTTCATTATTCTCATTAGAACACTTTATTAAACATTAACCAGAAGTGTTGAAGTTTTAATAACAGTTACAAGACTTCACATCCAGTATCAACACCTAGAGTAAACGTGTCCACATCAGAATAGCTGTACATGTGATAACAACTGCACTGTATCTTGAGACGTATATAACTAGCTGGAAATACTCAACAACAATCCCTGGATTCAAGGACCCGGAATAAATTGCGTTAATTGGAGGCGCCTTTCCATGTCTATTTCACATAGGTGAAACACGAGGGAGATGAACATAGGGCTAAAAAAAGTAAATTGGTTCAGGTTTCTGCTCGTGTCAGTAACAACAAACGCGTCAAGCCCTTTTTACTGACTGATGACGGAGGAACAGGAATGGAACTTTGTTCATCTAGCCTTCAAACATATTGACTTTTAAAAGGGCAGTAGCACGCTTTTTGACAATTTTATATATTCAATCTTTCACTGATAATTCACGTTAGTATTTTGATAGTGTCCAAAATCTCATTACACAAACCAATCATCCATAGTCAGAGAACAAATTATGAAGATTCACAGTATGTCCATTGCCATGTTCGTGCGAACACCTTAAATCAATTTTGTGTATAAGAAAAAGAAATCGCTTGGATAAACTTTACATTATATATTTGATTCATTACTGCTTCATTTAGAATACATCGTCTTTCAATGGGAACCATTTAATTTCATTTTCCTGACATGACCTTGTATCCCCCTTTAAACTGCAACTCGTTTCTGTTCAATCCGCCTTCAACAAACATTCTTGTCGCACTAATAAAGTGATGAAATGTTTGAATTTGATTTATTCAATTATTACGTTGAATATTTGTTATGTTCATTTACATTTGTCATTAGATTATCTGCGTTAGCGCATCTCCCTTATCTTTCTGTTAGGACCAGATTTTTTTTTTGTAGGACTAGCTACAGCTGGTTAATGGTTGAGGGAATTGTTAGATGGTCGAGTGGTTTAGTGGGCGAGGAGGGGGAGATAAGATAACGCTCTCAAGAGTATATTTGTATTTTGGTATAGCTTAATCAGTTTTTCAAATATTCTCGGACATTGGTCTTTCATTCTATCATGTACGTTAACAATCTGTTATTGCCATTATAAGATCATCTGGATTTCCTGTATCGATACTCTAGTCACAAGGTGCCTGTGAAAATACTATTTCGTACCGTTTTAACAACATTTCAGAAATAATTTTATAATACTAGTATGCTGTATTGCTTTTGAGTATTACTAACGATTTTATAACTAACAAAGTAAACAAACAGGCGTTCTCTTCTCTCTTGAATACGATGTGCCCTAGTTAATTGTTAATCAATTGTTTGTTACACAACCTCTCGAGGTATGGGAAGGGCGTTGTATGACAGTTGCTGCCTTGCTGGGGAACAAGCACTCGTCAAATTCAGGTGAATATTTGGCTTGTAACCAATAAGAAGTTGAATTTCTTACTTTTCATACATCTAGATATATATATGGTTCCCTAAATCAATTTGTCCAGTTTTCTAACAAATTCGGTACTTACAATCTACCTACAATCCCTTAATAGTGTCACTCTATTACAAACAAGAAAAGCCTTTAAAAAGGCATGCTTGGTGCCACATAAGCAGATGAAGGAGATTGTGATTTGTCGAATCAATGGGTGATAATATATACAACACTGGATAACAGCAGTAATATTAACACGAGTATTACCAGTGTATAAAATAGATTGGAAACCTAGCCTGTCCTGAAATTAATTGGTCCATTCCTTGGGGGTAAATAAAGAAAAGTTACCAGTCCTGACCAAAAAGTAACCAGTCCTGGCAAAGAGTAGCCAGTCAAGGACTGGCGGACTGGCTATATTTTAAACACTGGTATTACTAAAGGTTAATTTCAAAAAATTAAATTCTATCAACACGAATTGCTGAAAGTTATAAAAAAATTACATTTGTCACCGATTGGTGGTATATTTCAAATCAAAACACACGAGGGTGATATTCTATTTATCATTCAAATTCACTCTTTTTGAGATCTCAGAGAAAAAATGTAAATCTCTGAACACAACAACACTAGATTTTCAAGACAGTGATGTGACAGTGACAGTTTATGATGTTATGGCATTGTGATGTTGTTACTTGAAGTAAAAGCACTGCATGGGTTGCCATGTAGCGTTGACAATGACAGGAAATTGTGCAAAACGTACTGTCAAAACCATATATCCTTGTCATGCTGGTTAATTATTAACTGTAGTATTACAGATAATAAACAAAATACTTTCCGATGATCTGACGGGATTTCAACCCAGCTCCGCTGAGCCTTATAGTAACCGTATGGAACCAGCGATGTAGGTCATATTCTAAATATAGCACGAGTCAATTTCAGTAGCTCTGATAATAAATACATGTTTTCAACGTAAACATTTAATGACATCGTTAAGTATGACTTGTCACGTAGTCGTAAGTGATCTACCTATTAGTAAACATAAGTCTTTTTTCGATGTCACCATCGTTCTTACACAAACATTACTTTTAAATCGCCAGGCGAGCCCAGCGTGAAATAAAACGCGTGGGTTATAAAAAAGTGGATTTTGCGATTATTGAATGCGAAATAATGCTCTTATCTGGAACAAATGCAGACTCTTCAGCAAATGAAGATGTTTTTGATTGAGTCTGTTAACATTTATCAGCGTCTTTAATAGAAAATATTGTTTCTCTTTTAACATGACATTTAAAGGGGCAGGACCACGTTTTTTGACAATTTTATATTTGCAATTTTTTACTGATAACTATAAGTTAATGCTAAATGTATTACTTTGATAGTATCATAAATCTCATAATACAAACCAATCATCCGTAGTCAGAGAACAAAGTATGAGGATTCACATAAAATCCATTGGCAGCCATTTTTGTGTGAACACCTTTAATTCATTTTGTGTAAGAAAAGGAATTGCATGGCTAAACTTTACATTGTATATTTGATTTATTACTGCTCCATTTAGTTTTTATACATTGTCTAAAGATTGGAACCATTTATTTTCATTTTCCTGACATCACCTTATATTCCCCCTAAAAACGTGCTACTGCCCCTTTAAAGCGAAATCATATTCCACAGTTTAATGTGCCAAATATTTTGTATTACCCACATGGTGACGTAATGCATTTTTTGCTACAGCTCTGTTCATTGGTCTTTTGATTTGGATACAACACATGTGATTGGCGCGGCTTCCCTTTGAAAATATCAAGAGTAATAAAGAGAATTCAGAAAACTTTTAGGAGAATAAAATCATAATACTTGGTGCCCTTTGGGGCACCAAGCAATAAGCTTTAAATCGGTAGTTGTCAGCAACAGTTCCGTACCTCCATGATGAAACGACAGAACATGAGGTGTGTCGTATGTGACGCTAACAACTCACCGAGTGCCTCTGTTAACGACGCCATGAACATGAATGTGGGTGACGAAACATAGTGGTAAATAGAGGTCCTTAACCAATTTCAGTGAATTAAGATCTCAATTTGCTGAGCTACGCTATGTAGATTCTGGATAATGTAAGGTAGCTGGATTGATCACCTTATTTTAAAGTGATTACTCTCAGGGTAACTATGACTTCAAGTCGAGGTTTCATATAACAAATCAGCATGACCATATGTTTAAGCACAGAAAAGATTGTGTTCTGACCTTATTCTGTGAGCAGGCGCACATAGGCAAGTTATTTTATGAGCGCTTTTTTCATTCAAGCTATTTTTCGAACAATTTTGAGATGTGTCGTCTGAACCAAACACGTCTTCTTTAAAGTCATTTTGTGCTTGATTAAGTAACTTAATGTAAGATCAAGTGTTAATAATCATGATTCGTGATGATGATAACTTTCTTTCACAAACGCTGTTTGCGCCATACCACAAAATATGTTTTCAGCATGACGATTCAACAGGTAAAAAACGATTCAATAACGAAATTGTTTATTTCAAACATCAAATGTGAAAAATAAAAAAAACAATACCGTATCACAGTTTCTGAAAAACGTTACAAACATAACAAGTAAACTACAATGTGACATCTATGTTATACCAACACTTACAATACAAACATAACAAGTAAACTACAATGTGACATCTATGTTATACCAACACGAACAATACAACGACACGTGTCAACTAAGGAAGGTATTTATGACAAAATAATCAAACCGACATTGTTAAGAGATTCTTATCATAGGAGAAAAGCAATTGTTAAACAGTTAATCCCGCAAGCATGTATTTCTTTAGGCGGATAACATTCAAAAATTGTATAAACACAAGTTTCTTGGAACCATTTACAAAACAAAAAATGTAATATTCAATCTAAACTCGAGTTGATTGAAACTCAATTGTTCAGAATGGTGGTGGTTCTGTTTCTGCCCCGGAGGTCACAGCAATCCCAACGGGGTAGTCTGAAATGGAATGGAAGAATGATAAAGTTGAAGCAAATCTCAAACCACTGATTAAAAAAAACGATTTAAAATTATCATAATTATTTGTTATTGAAGTGAAGGTAATTTTCACGATGTTTCAGAGATGAACCGATGAACGAAACGAAAATGCTTATGCTATTAAGAGTCTTTATTTACACCAAGCTTCATTGTTGCAACAGCTTACCCAAGGGCTGTAATATTGCGCTAGTGGCTCTAAAAGTAACTAACGTTTGTCAACATTTTCAACAATGTCAACATGTATGTAAACAACAAACTTATAACCGCATCGTGATACATAAAACTCACCGTTGCCATAATGATGTGGAATGGATGGATCCTTAGCGAACATGTCGCCGACATACTTGCCCACCTTGCCGTAGGGATAGCGGGTGGCAATACTGATGAAGGCTGCACTCAGGGCAATCAAGGTGTCCAGGGTGGCAATGAGGACAGTGAATGACTTGGCTGCGGCAAGGTAGTTCAGCTCAACCTTCACTTCTTCTGCAGACTCCCAGTCTGAAATATATTATAGTAAACTTGTGGTCTACGACGGTGTAACATCTTTGAAGGGCATTTCGAAAGTAAGTGTCAGATTGGAAATAGGAGCACAAGTTCAATATCCCTAACATAATACATCACCAACAATTAATGAGGGCGTTTCAAGGTATAAACGTAGCGTTTATGACTGGGTGGTATTTGGCTGCGGAACGGTAGTTTACCTCCACTTCTTCTAGAGACTTTACGTTTGAAAATTTAAGTACAGCCTCAATAGTAACAGTGTCATAATGTCAGTTAGAGCACATGTGCAGTATCATTAACATATCAAAACAATCCAGAGCAGTATAATGACTCCCGGGTTGGAGTTACATTACAATGACTCTATGATCAACTGCAGTGTCAATGGTAGCTCGAGCAAATGTGTTTTACGACATTCATATCACGCGATGACACATTTTCAATATGAACACTACTGCACATAACTCGTGCAAATTTGTTTATAAACCTCGCTCTCGCTCGGGTAATACAAAAATAACACTCGTTTCGTAAAAGTCATATGACACTCATCTTTGGGTAATAATCTCTATTTATCATAAGAACTATTAGGGAAGCGAAGTAAATGCCATCAGCATGTGAGTTCAGTTCATCTTGATGTTCCTTATAACACGAAAACTGAATTGGTTGTCCATGGTATATTGCATTCTCTCCCCACAGAGGCAACTCAGTGCGAGCAACCCTTGTTCTATTACGCCAAGATCCTGGGGTTGCGGCAGATTGCCCTAGCGGCAAAAAGTTGCAACTTGAGATATCTCCCTTATTTGCAGCCTATGAAAACAACTTTTGGATATCCACGACTTGGGATATTCTCAACGGCCCTATGGTGACATGGAAAGTATCATGCCTTTATGTTTAATTTTTCAATAACAGTGTGAGAGGGAAAATATTTGAACATCAGATATACATAGGGTTTTTCATTAGAAAGATATTGTTTAATAATTGTGTAAATTATTATTTGTTTTATGATAAAGTTTATTTTACAAATTTACTAAATAAAAACTTATTAGAAGGTAAAAACCGATGTTTTGTAGAAAGAAGAGTTATCTCCCCTGGATGTTAATTTTCAACGATAGCTTTGCTCAGTGAACAACACGGAAATAGCCGAGGTAACGCGAATGACCACTTTTGAAACGGCGTCGCTGATTGCACAACTAACTTCGATTGCCTCCAATCAGATTTCTACCTTTCTTTCCCATGTTTTAGCGGTAAAAAACAGAGGCTAACTCGGGTATGACTGAACTGCCTCTGTGGGTAGTGTCATAACAACTATTTGAGCATATACGTGCAGTACAATACACTGTTTATTCATGTCTATAAGAGCTTCATACCCATGTCAACCATGATCCCTAGATATCCCTACCTACATTGTATATTTTAAATATACTTTTTGCTGTTACCATTGTAACATGAGTTAGCGGTGATTCTATGATAAATTCATCTATGTGTTAGCATTTTACACTGATGTATATTTTGTTATTTTGAAATTCTTTGACGGAAGTGGGAGCAAATGAGCTCTACTCGCTTCTACAATGTAACTTTCTACATGTTTAGATAAATATATATTATCACAAGATAGTGTCAAAAGCCATTTTCTATCATTTCTGACAATTATCCCAATTATTGCCGTGTTGCTCACATGTCATCCACTTGCTGTCTACGTTAAGCTTGAAGTTAGCACTGTTGGTGGCTCTGTCCCGGGTCAGGTGAACTGTCATCTGCCTGTCCATAGAACACACCTCCCTCGTCAGGTTCAGGTTCGTGTTGCAGTCCCACACCTGGGAGGTTAAGTTAGGGATATACCCATTTATATATATGAGGAGGAATGAGAGAAAGGGGGGGGGGGGGGGAAGTTGGGGAGGTTAATATAGATCCCCTGGTTACTTAGCATAACAGACTCAAATTGTCCTTATGATAGGGGAGAGGGATGAGGGAGAGAAGTTGGGGGAGGTTAATATAGATCCCCTGGTTACTTAGCATAACAGACTTAAATTGTCCTTATGATAGGGGAGAGGGATGAGGGAGAGAAGTTGGGGGAGGTTAATATAGATCCCCTGGTAAATGAGTCTAAAAGACTCAAGTTGTCCTTATGATAGGGGAGGGGGATGAGGGAGAGAAGTTTGGGGAGGTTTATATAGATCCACTGGTTACTTAGCATAACAGGCTCAAATGGTCACTTGGTAACCTAATGATAGGATTTTTCTTATGCAAATATTTGCAACCCATTGATAAATTTACTTCAGTGTTTATAAACAGTTTAGATTCTTACTTTTACTTACACAAGGACACGAAAGAATGAAATAGAAAGCTTTAACAGCAGTTGAATGGTAAATGAGACGTTGAATTGAAGTGTTACGTGTTTTAATGGATAGATAAATAAGACAGGCAAACAGATAGGTCCTCCACAAACTAAAACCCGAATCTATAAAGCTCAAATAAATATAGATTAAAGAATGAAGCGGGAGTAAAATCTCCCTACAACTCACGACTTCCTTCTGCCAGTAGTTGGTGTCGAGTCCAGTCATTGTGAGCTTCATGTCACACTCCGGCCCTATGTCGAATGTCTCTATAGATACACACACCTGCAACACGGACACATTCTGTATAGATACATGTAGCTCTAGAATACAGAAGAGGATCCTAGGCTGTGGTTATAGATCCTTGTCATTCCATGTGGCATGTTTTCAAGTAGGCCTATCTCTCGTTTTATCTCACCGAGGACCGGGTGACTTTCCGGACTGATTTTAATGAGATTGCATCAAGTTTCTGCCATCATCTGTACAGTTCATGCACCAGATAAAGACATACTTATTAAAAATAAATGTTATCAAACCCAAATAACCAATTCATAAGCTTTCTCCGGTATATGTGTCATATTCCCCTGTAGAGCTTAAATCTTGCTTAGCATGGAATACGCGCATTACATAATATTATGTATTATTCATTAATCAGGACAAGAATAAATGAATCTCCTTTCTATTTATTCTAGACTGTAAACTGATCTTTTCTAACAGAGGTTGGATCAAGAGAAAATGACATCCTTTTTGAGAAGCTAGCTCTGTCGGGAGAGAAATTTAATGCATAATGGAAAAAAATTAACCAAGCACTGAAAGCCACATACCTGTCCATATTCCTCCCGAGAGAGGGTTGTGAAGGTCATATCGCACGTGGAGGGGGCGGGGTCAGTGTTTGGGGGTAACTGGGAGTGTATCACCCCACTCTCCGACCCCCGCAGCGTGTAGTGCATGTCGCAGTGGGCGGGGGACCCCATGTTGTCTGCAAAATGAATGAAGAAAATGAATGTAGTATCTGTAGTAGATCTGTTGGGGGTCTCCCTTTGAAGATCATATATGTGACATGCATTATCATTTATACTGGAATCTTTGAAGAAATAAATGTCACAAAGGTCCTACTGCCCCTTTAAAATGCTAACAGTCACAGACTCGCTCGATGTGCTGGAGGACTTTTCTCTGAAGATGATACATTTATTTATTATCGATTTAGGAATATTCGGAGAAATATAATTTTCAAAATATGTGCGCTGCACTTTAAAATGTCTAACACTCAAAGACTTGCTGGCTTTGCTGAATTGCTAGACATAGTGTTTCATAAGTTGGATCACTTCTGCCCAACACTTTCCTTGTATGAATAAAAGCGGTTTAACTAAAACTCACAGACTCGCTCGATCTCCCCGACCGTCTTGTTGGACACCCGGAAGCGGAAGCGGAAGGCGCTCTGCTGGAGGAAGTTCTCCATGGGGGGTCGACTCAGCACCATGGTAACCATGTTTTTGTGGGTGCACCACGTCTCCTCCCCAGACAGTTGCTTGTCGTAGTGCTGCCATGTACAGGGGGTGTATAGAGGATAGTAAACCTTCCATGTAATACTATTTTAATAGGCGAGTATTAGCATAAAACGAGTAAGAGAGAGTTTGAAACAAAATCTTTCAGGAGTATGACACAAAAGTATAAAAGCTTTAGTATAACTGCACGTCCTGCGTACAGATGTATCACACTTGTTTAAAACTATACTCATAGTTAACAATCTTACTGTTTTATCGCTCATGGTATCTGTGATGTATATGTATATTGTTATTGTATTGTCAGAGAATGCTACAGAACTGACCTAAAATGTGAACTAGCTATCTAAATTTGTATTTTGGACATAATACTACCAATAAGCAAGTACAAACCGACCATTAAATTGTTATAAAACTTCAACAAATCGTTTTGTCATCGACTCATAAATTGAAAACTTCTGTTGTTCGTGTAGCCCTGCAATACTGTTTTAGGTTCTTAAAGTCCTTATGAATCGATTCCATCGTGTAATACACTAATTCTTTACCCTCACGGTGACCTTGACCTACTTTAAATTTGTCGATTCTAAAGTTAAATGAAATTGTACCGAATGATTTCCAAGATTCAAAATGTTGTTTTCCTTTACAATGAAGTAACTTGCAACAAAATGTATGTAACTTGTAGATCTATTAATGTTCATTAACGATAGTTTCATATACAAAATGTCAAAATATAAATTGTTTCTGTAAAGGCGTAGATTATAAGTTGTGAGAAACGCTTAATGCTTAATGTCTTTATTCTTTCGAAATATGACGCATAATTGTCATTTGAAAAATAACTTCATTATTAATTTAAACAAAACAGCAATTAAGATTTCTAAATTAACGATGAATCCATACATGTGATTATGAATATCCCTGCTGTAAGAAGAAGACGAAGAAGAATAATAACGTAAGGGAATGTGATCTCTGCTGTAAGAAGACGTTCTATAACGTAAGGGGATGTGATCTCTGCTCCAGGTCGGTGCATGTATTTACATTTATATGACACCAGTAATTGCCTGGCTTACCGCGCAGTTCTAGAGGCACGTTTGTATCGATTCATGCTAATTCCTCCCCACTAGATCGAAACTGTGTAAAATCTGTGAAGATAATGACAATAAAACAGAAATCACAGAATTCATTGGAACAATCTGCCCTCTGTGAGACTGATCGGGAAGCAAGTAGAGGACTGCATACTGATGGGAGGCCAGTCTTAGTGTCTCTGTGTTTACTGGAGCGTTAACATTGTGTCATATTGAATATTCCTGCTTCTTGAAAGTTTGGTAATTATTCAAACTATTCTTGTGATGTAAATATAACTGAAAGTATCCACGAAAGCTGGTGCCCTGGCGTATAAGATAACGCTGTTCTTGTTTTAGTTACCGGAATCCGTAATAAAAGGAATATTGTTGCCATGAAGATTTGAACTGAGCTGGTATGACAGAACCATCAGATTTTCAAGTTAAGCAGAAACAAGTTTTGCAAGATGTGCATAACGTTGCTACCGGGGTTTAGCTCAGGTGGTAGAGTGTCTGCTCTTCACACGGAAGACCGGGTTCGATTCCCGATCGCGTCATACCACCAGACGTTAACAGATTGGAGCTGTTTCTGCTTTGCATTGACACTCAGCATGTAAGGCAAGAACAAGACACTGGCGCTGCACTGTTTCTGCCGGGTGAAAATGCACAGAACAAATTCCGAATGTACAATATATTGGTGACATTAAAGAATTGTCATCATATTCAGCAAATACATTGTTCATTATATAAGCCAAGGCTTACATCTAGTAAAGTTGCCCTGAATGTATTCTCACACAGTCTAATGTAATGTAATCTCCCCTCTGTTGTCGTTTGATTGTATTCGATGTACCTTACCTTCTCTAAGTTTAATGTATTTGACTGAAAGCCTGAAATGACCTTACCTTCTATGATTGTAATGTATTCGACTGAAAGTCTGAAATATATGAAGGTGTGCCTTTCTCTTTACGGTCGTTATGTTGTTATCAAATAGTCTAGATTTACCGTAATTTGTTCTATCTTAATGTAGTCGTCAGATACTATAGGTTGCTCGGTCGTTATGATGTTAACAGAATGTATAGAGTTACCTAATCTTTTGGTTAATTTTAGTGGTCGGACACTCTGTGGTGACTTCCCCTTACCTTCTCCGGCCTGTATGTAGAAGTGAGAAAGTCCAGGGTGACATCCTCTGCGTCAATGTCCAGCTCCTTGATGTCCACGCACAGTCCCTGGTCAAAGGTCGTCTCGAAGGTCATCCTGCAGCTGGCCCGCTTCATCCACCACGACTCGTTGAACTCCACCCCTCCCTTGACCAGCAGCTCGTCCACACTGTCTACACGGTACAGCACGTCGGGGCACAGCAGCGTCACGTCGATGGTTTCTGGGGGAGAGCGTCATATTGGTTCTAACTTATTGGTTCTGACATATTGGTTCTAATATATTGGTTCTAACATATTGGATATAACATATTGGTTCCATGTTGGCATAACAGCGTCACGTCGATGGTTTCTGGGGGAGAGCGTCATATTGGTTCTAACATATTGGTTCTAACATATTGGTTCTAACATATTGGTTCCATATTGGCTTAACAGCGTCACGTCGATGGTTTCTGGGGGAGAGCGTCATATTGGTTCTAACTTATTGGTTCTAACATATTGGTTCTAATATATTGGTTTTGACATATTGGATATAACATATTGGTTCCATGTTGGCATAACAGCGTCACGTCGATGGTTTCTGGGGGGAGAGCGTCATATTGGTTCTAACATATTGGTTCTAACATATTGGTTCCATATTGGCTTAACAGCGTCACGTCGATGGTTTCTGGGGGAGAGCGTCATATTGGTTCTAACTTATTGGTTCTAACATATTGGTTCTAATATATTGGTTTTGACATATTGGATATTATAAGTTGTTTGCTTCTCACGAGGGTAATACGGTCTGATGTAACAATCTTTGTAGAAATGTTCGCCGAGCCGCAAGGCGAGGGCTGACATTTCTACAAAGATGGTAGGCCTACAGCAGACCGTATTATTTGAGGGAGAAGCATACAACGAATTTATCTTACCGTCATGTCAGAAGAAAATGTATTCATTTCTTTTTGATTGCCGTTAACGTATGAGCCACTCACCGCTTGAACGACCTTGACCCCTAATGTAAACAAAATGGCGTCATCCAAACCGACTGAAATGTTATGAATCGAGTAACGTAAAACTACTAGCCTAAACATGCTTAAGAACTATTTGATTTTAATTCTATGGCATGTACAAGTAATGCAATGAGGAATTTGTTTCCAAATAAAACAAAGCATGATGGGTAAACAAATATATAATTAAAAATCACGAAAACGGCTAATCGAACTTATGTAAACTCTGCACACCGCGTGCGTCATTTGGTAACGTCATGTTGATGTTATGCGACACCGCTTCTCGGAAAGGAGATGTTGCTATGGCAGCGGGGTACATGAAATTTTTACACCGTGAGAGATGAGTGTCCCGGGGTACATAAGATAAAACGAGTCGATCGTCAGCCAATCAAAAACGAGTATTTTACTGTTAGGTAAGATAAAACATATTGGTTCCATGTTGGGATAACAGCGTCACGTCGATGGTTTCTGGGGGATAAATCGTCATATTAGTTCTAACATTTTGGATATAACATATTGGTTCCATATTGGCACAACAGTGTCACGTCGATGGTTTCTGGGGGATAAATCGTCATATTGGTTCTAACATATTGGATATAACATATTGGTTCCATGTTGGCATAACAGCGTCACGTCGATGGTTTCTGGGGGTTAAATCGTCATATTGGTTCTAACATATTGGATATAACATATTGGTTCCATATTGGCACAACAGTGTCACGTCGATGGTTTCTGGGGGATAAATCGTCAAATTGGTTCTAACTTATTGGTACTTACATATTGGATATAACATATTGGTTCCATGTTGGCACAACAGAATCACGTCGATTGTTTCTGAGGGGAAAGCGTCATATTTTGATTCTAACTTATTGGTTCTAACATATTGGTTCCATGTTGGCACAGCAGCGTCACGTCGATGGTTTCTGCGGATTAAATCGTCATATTGGTTCTAGCATATTGGTCCTAACAAAATGGATCTAAGATATTGGTTCCATGTTGGCATAACAGTGTCACGTCGATGGTTTCTGGGGGATAAATCGTCATATTGGTTCTAAAATATTGTTTCTAACATGTTGGTTCTAACATATTGGTTTCATGTTGGCATAGCATGGAAATTGAAGTCCTTTAAAAATGAAGTTGTTTATGTTTCCTGACACAACACGTCAGGACACAACAGTGTCACGTCGATGGTTTCTGGTGGATACATCAGAGGCCTGTAAAATTGGTTCTATGAAAATTAAAGTCCCATTACAAAAGAGATTTTACAGTTTCCTGGCCTTCAGCTTGGTTTGGCATCCATGGAAATCTAACGCTTTGTAAGTTTTACAATATATGAAAGAGTACATATTGGTACATGTCACGGGGTCACGTCGACTGTTTCTGCTAGCTATTTAATTAAAATCAAGGTTCTTAAAAGATCAATCTGGTTCTATCGGCTTTGCCTGAAAACACTTGCGTCTTTGTTAGTTTAAAAATCTTTAAAATATAATAGTTTGTACACGCCAATATCAGACAAAAATGACGTCAATTGTTTCTGATGGAAATATCAGATACGTTTAAAAGAGAATACTTCCGAACCTCAAGCTTTGTTCTAATCGGGTTGCGTGAATACATAAATTGTAATTTTACAAGTTTTAGAAACTGATTTAAATAAAATCTAATAAAGATCTGATATTAAATATCCACACATTTTTGCATAAATGATAAGACTATCCGCTTTTCATTGTAATTCCATGTTAGAACTTTCAACATCCGTGACACTAATAAAAGACGTTTCTATCTTTATATGAATATGCGCTCTCGATGTCTGATTTTGAATACTCAAACAACCAAAATGTCATGGCTCCAGTGCATTGTGTAACATTATGTATTAATGACATTAATACATAGGAATGCCCCATTGCAATTCGTTCTATTCAGTTGTATCCAAACTAAACCCTCTATTTTAGTATTAGCACTAAACATTTCATCAACATCAACATCCTTCATGCACACACATTCAAAATTCACTCATGTACGAAATGTGAGATAGCTCCCTTTGTTTGCCAATACTGTTAATACTTTTCAACCGAACACGTGATAAATCATAATTGCTGTCTTTTTTTCTATCGAAAGCAGCAAGATTGAATAACACTTTACTGTACAAACTATATGACCACTCAATGGGTATACAAAACGTGTCATCTCTGTTTGTATTTATTTTTTAAATGAAAAGTAGAAGGTAGTTACTTACTGTTTTTACACAGTACAATCCCAATGAAGGCCAAGATCAACACCGGGTACACGGTCCACTGAGTCATGGTGCTACAGAAAGAACAACCAATGATCAATAACGCATCTGTTATTTTCATTCATAAATGTTTTGAAGTTTAGTAAGCTGTTTGTTATAGATTCTTGGTTCATAAGAAAACTTGAAAACCCAAACTACATTTTCTGATGACAACTGAAGTTATTATATGTGATGTCAAGAAAGCAGTGAAGTTGTTTTCGATGAGAAGGTTTTCGCGTGTAATCACACACAATTTTGTAAATGCCTATGGAAATAAAGTAAGTTTTTAGAAAACTTGCAATCTTTACTAAAATATAAACTATTTTAACTTTGATGGTGAAGAGTTAGCAAGGCATTACTTACGGTTAGCGGGTGTTCCTGGTTGGTTGACGTTATGTTTCACTGTTGTCCAAGTCCAATGGTCTGTATCTGCTTGGCGGTTCCTGCTGCCAGAGGAACTTTGATTGAGGCTCTAGACGGGTGGCCGTAAGGACAATATCAATGTATGGTGACAGTAGGCGACTCATGGTAATCATACCATCTCATATCATCTGTGTTTCTAACATATAACCTATAATAGCCTAGTGCATATATGTTTAACATGATCCTTAGAAGCCTGAAATTATTAATGTTCAATCCAGTTTCAACGCCAAACCCTTCACGATTCACATTATTTTGTTTTCTTTTAACGTAACCCCGTTCCAGGTCCTGATAAAGACTAATCACTGTGGATTCTGTTGAGTAGTAAATGTCTGTCCCTTTGGTTTGAAAGCTTTGTCATTTTCCTGACGCTTGATCTATGGTTTATTTTGATTAATTTAGATTTTTCTTTATATATGTGTGTGTTGCGATATTATACGGACTAAAGAATGGTATATTTTGTTTAATGAAGACAAGAATATTTGATGGATGACTAATTTTATCGTCACTTAAAGATACGTTTTTGTATATTTTCTTATTTTGCGCTATACTAGAACGCGGTATAGAATTGGTAATGATATGCCGTCAAAAAATAGAATAAAATTTGTCTTCTGGTTTGCCATTCACAATACTGTAGTATTTTGTCTTTTTTATGTTTTTAATGACCTTATGAAATCTATTCGTAACTACTGCAAACAATATGTTATACTTCGTTTCAATGTACGTCATATACCACCTTTGAAAGTCAAAATCCGCTGCTTGCTGTTCTTATAAACGCGAGGGTTTAATTTGAGATGTTTGAGATTAAAAAGAATAATTCATTCAAAATATTACAAAATGATATGAATATGATATTGTTATGTCAATAGTCCCTTCAATAGTGTTTCAGCGATAAATCAGATTAAGTAGACATTTTTCAAAGACATTAAGCTAATTTAATATAATGTTATTGTTATTTTTCAAACGGTCTTTTCAGTATGGCATTATATTTCGGTTTTGCTTACATCAAGTCAGTGTATCATTACTTGTGCATTAAGATCTTCATATAATTTTATCAAATCCCTTCCTTTTCTAGAATTGATGGATGGCATGTTTTCGATAACTATTACGGGGTTGATATTTCTTATCAAAGTTTTCATCTGACACATAGCACGGAAATGAATATATTATTCGACAAAACTGTTTGTAAAAAGGTTCCAACATTTAAAACCAGTGTAATGTCAATAAAATTGTATTCAGATTTTTCTCACAGGGTGTGTCGTAGCTTGGAATTGCTGATCATTTTGTAAGAAACAGAGCCCCTCCCCTCTGGAGCCTCACTGATGTTATTCCTAGATAGAATCAGAGCTTTTCTCAATGTTTCCATCTCCTAGATCGATGCGCAACAAGGCCTTATTTGTATTCAGTAATTCATGGGATTGTCTGATGGAGACCACGAGTCACCGGTGTAAGACAGAGGTCCCTGTGACGGAGACTACGAGTCACCGGTGTAAGACAGAGGTCCCTGTGATCTCCGGGAATATCGAGGAGTCGGGATACTTCCTGAATATGGGAATGGAGACACATTTATGCATATGTGTTTATTCTGTATAGAAACATGTGATGAACTTAGACAAAGAGAATGGAGAAATTGTTTTATTTACACTGTGTAGAACAAGCTCGTCTGTATGAATATACTAGTGGTCATTGAAATATTGATCGAATTTATATTATACACGTACGGTTCCAATCAAATAACATCGACATGTTGTAGTATTACTTCCTACCTATAACTACAAGCAAAGAAAAGATTGAACAAAGAAAGAATAAAAATGTCTTCAAAAATCAAAAATAATTCAAGAAACAAACAGAATATATATCTCACATATGAAGACAAATTAATAATAATGAACACCTTCACAAAACAAAATAAAAGTACAAATTCACTGTTATTCTAACGACTGAAGAGCCCGTATATGACTTCACAACACCATTCAGTCTGGTGATGAGGGGGATTACGATTGAAATAGAATATGTATTTAACTTGCTATATTAGGATGCTCAAATGAATCACATTTTAATCTCTTTAGTTTTTCTATCAAAATATATTCACTATAGATTTTCTCGACAACCCTGCCTACAACAACATTTTCCAACAAAACAAAGCAGACACTGTATATTATTCTGTAAAAATATCTCTAAGCTTACACTTTCGAAACGAAATACATCAATATTTACGTTTTGATCTCCTTGTCTAAGAGAAAAACACCGATTTGGAGGCAAAATATACAGCAAACTTTCCACTGCAGTCAATTGTCACCTTCCCACCATAATCTCGTGTTGTGAAACAACAAGGTTGCTTTGAGTAGTTCAGCTTCGGTTGATATCCCGGTTCATGATAAATACTATCTGTCTATAACTTAAAGAGAGTCAAAGGAAAACGTTATGAACTTCAATGTGTTTGTGTACGACTTAGCTTATCGTGGTCTTCAACACGTATTTGAAATAGATCAAAGAAGCGCCGCCAGGTATCTTACCTGTAAAATTGTAGATTATCTCAGATCGGCAAACATAGGTATTTGACGCTTTTAGGGAAGAAGGGGTGACAGGATGAGAGGTAGAAGAGAAGTCGATAGTCTGGGTGATGACAGAAGAAGATAATTAATCAACTTTGTCTATTGTAACTGCGAATTCCTTTGATTGAAAATCTAGAAGACGTATAACGACCATGTACTAGGTGACACATTTAGGAGTATACTTCTGAAACTTAATTGTTTCATCGGAATATCATAGTCATACTTCTATGCTACATCTACATCCTATGTGATCATCTCTCGATCACGCTTAGAAAAGCCCTTCTTTGAAGTTGTCGGTTTGTCAAGCCTCTCTTCGACTCAGTTGAAGCTTAAATTTCTTCATGCTTTCAACGATGCATAAGCTTATATGCAATTTAACGGTGTAGAACAAAATGTAATGTAAATTTTTATCCCACCGGTATGTAATACCGTGGGATATAGTCATCGCCCTGTCCGTCTGTATGTCCGTCCGTCCGTCCGTCCATCCGTAATCATTTCGTTTCCGGAGCAGAACTCAAAAACCGGTCCACATATCTTTCTGAAACTTTACATGTGTTTTGCCCACCTACTGAAGTGGTGCCTTTTGATATTTTTTACATTTCTAAAAATTTTATTTTTTATTATTTCCATGGAAACGGCTCTTATATGGACTCAGTTCATGAAAGGTTTCGTTTCCGGAGCAGAACTCAAAAAACGGTCCACATATCTTTCTGAAACTTTACATGTGTATTGCCCACCTACTGAAGTGGTGCCTTTTGATATTTTTTACATTTCTGAAAATTTTATTTTTTATTATTTCCATGGAAACGGCTCTTATTTGGACTCTGTTCATGAAAGGTTTCGTTTCATATATATTAGCTTATACTATTATGAACCTTGCTTGAAAAATTTAAGATTATCTTTCATTTCAAGGTTTACATCTTACGATCATGTGGAACCGGTGGGATATGTCATCTTCTGATGACTCTTGTTTATATCGAAATCAAAATCGCCATAATACAAGAAGGCGGGTTATGTTTCAAATTGTTAACATTCTGAAATTACGTCAGTACAAACACAATAACATCATTTTGTCTTTTTAAAATTGTTTAAATACCCAATAATTTGTGGTTACAAACAAACGAAAGAGTTTGGTAAACAGGACAGAAGCGCGAACCTTGGTGTTATACTCAGACTTAAGTTAATAACATTTTAGCAATACCGCTTGACAGGCAAATCTAGCTTTGTAGAGAACATTTTTCAGAGCTTTAATGTATATCAATCCGAACCTCTCCCATGCATGTATATAAATATATAGAAGATATCTGTCTTTTCTTGACCAATACCCATGTTTATCTTATCGTGTGAAGTAGAAAGTTTATATTTGCACGAGTGGCACAACTCCGAGTATAAATATATGAATTCTCTATCTGACTTTTTACACGTCTGTAAAATAATTATACGACTAACATGGGTATTATCACTGACAAAAAAAAACAATCTTTAAAGTTAGTCCACTGTTGAGTAAATTATGATAGGTTGAATAATATAAAAACCTCTGTAAGGGTAGCCTAGCCATGAACATATCTAACTATGGTTTCGATGATACGGTCAAAAAAGGGAAACAAATCATATTTAACAATTGAAACGTCGTATGATGTAAAATCCCTTCTCTAACCTATGAAAAGGATAAGTATGGCTAGAGTCTTCATTGTAAACTTTAAATTGACGAAATAGTTACTATCCGGTTAGTTAGTTCAGGCCTGGCGATGATTATAGCAGGCGGTTCTTACATATATAATCGTTATATTCAACCTAACTAAAATAACAACACTTGTTTGCATTTACACACTTCTACAGTAGATTTGGAATGTTTAAGCAAAAGCATTTTAAGATGAAAAGGCGTGTCGTGTATGAGTATTCTAGCTCTAGATACAAAGTATAGATGTTTAAAGATCAATAACATACAAAAGAAACAAAACTATAGATCTAACTATATAAATCCAACGTTTCATGCCACAGGTTTCGTTGTATTGACAATTACTGTTATAGAGCTTTTGTTCATTGTCGAAATATTCTGCTTACAATCATGCGACAAAACCAATTTCCTTATAAGAAATAATAAAGATCTATTTTATGGTATGCGTTCACAATCGTATAACATTCATTGTGCCAAGTGTAATTTCCAGTCGGCATACTAAATGCAAAGTTACCGGTAGACTTTTTAAAAATCATACTTAAGTAGGTTCAGTTTGTCCCAATAATCTTAACAGAAGTTTGTTGAAACAAAGCTCTTAGGTAATCGTGCAATACGAAATGTCCAAAATGTCGTTAATCTGTCTACCCTCTTACTCCAATAGACGTCAATCCTTCCTCCTCCCCTCCAACTCCAATAGACCCCCCCCCCCTCCCATTCATGTCCCCCCTAAGAGCATCAAGTAGAGTGCTTGTCCCCCAAAATACTCTGTTTGCCTCTCCAACCATTAGGATCGAGCAGTTCCGTGATTAATTTGGCTGTAATCGCTCAAGTTTTCACAAAACCCATCAAACAGCATTTGGGACCCGTTTCTTCATGATGAAGAATGGGGGTTAAATCACATTGGGTATTGTTTTAACGTTGCTATCTTGAGAAGAGGCGAGCTGTTTCTGAAAATGATGTGATAAATGTTTGACTAGCAGGATTTTAGAAGATGGTTTTTAATCCAGATTTTGGACTGGATATCTTATGTATAAAATGACCAACATGTATGTGGTGATTTTTTAGCATTCGTTTTTGCGCGTTCATATTCGCATCTTCAGAATTTTGATGCAATGCAAAGCGACATTCATTGCAAAAAGTAAATATTATGAATTCAAAAATTATGATTAAACGTTGTTCGAAATGATATGTTCATGTGTTTATTCAAAAATATATATGTAAACAATAAAACGCAATTTTGGTAACATTCTTAATGTTTTCTACTGTGTGGTAGTGAATATTCAAAGTAATGTATCACTACTTGTAGCTCTGAGATCAATACGCAATTTAATACTGCCATGAATTTGATTGGACAATTATAAGGTGCAATTGTTTCCATTCGTTTTATTTGATGAATCTGAACTAATATCATTAGAAACTGAAGTAACACGGTGTCACCTACGATTCTAGGACAAATTCCACCCGGACATACGCCCAATCGGACAGTACCACGTCACACATCAATCCCACACACACTACGATAAAATCACATCTTTTTGTTTTAGGTTTTTTTTAGGTTCACGGAAATACATTTTGATATCCATTAGGAATACATTTATAGAATATATTGATAAAATATCAGTTACATCTTGTCTAAATGTATGATTGCAGGTTTTGTCAAAATTGGTTTTTGTCCGAAAACTTCATCACTCTTGTCTCCTGGAGCAACACATCAGTAACTGAAGGGTGTCATGCATTACTTGATATTTCTGATATGTACAAATATAAGTAAAAACGGTTTCTGTTATAACGATTTAAGGTTGATTCATTTCATGCAGCATTTGATATAAAAAATCATAGAAACAATCGGGCAGAAACATGATTTCTTTTAGGATCGGCTCTCAACACAAATGTAAGTTAAATACAGCTGAGTATCTTAAGTTTGTTCACTTACCTACGTTTTAAGTGCAAATATCATGTAATTTGGAATTTCTTTGAGGCATCCTAGCATTGTGAAAACGAAACGGATAATGATGAAATTTGAGTACATAAGTTAACATTCAGTTTGCGTTAACATATTCGTATGTCATACCTTAAAGATAACCGTAACTAATTTGGCAGGGCATTGAAATGACCAGGGGTCGAAATTTCGAAAACAGTATTTTGTATTTCTATACATATTTGTTCCTGTGCATTAATGCAATGTAATTGTACTGATTTCTTTCTTACAGAGTTGATTTGGCATATCTAAATCGAAAATTAAATAAATCTGAATTTTACAAACATGACCCCATCTTAACCATGCCAAATATATAAATTCAGTACCAGTGACAAGACGATCCCGAAATATGGTTTGGGAATGATTATTTCACTAATGGATAATTGGTTGTCGTTTGTAGGTGCTCCTGAGGTTATTTTATTTATGGACGTCAAAACGAAGCCCGATTTACATGATACTTGCACTAAAATACACAAGCAAGTGTACGCAGCTGTACAGATAAAGTGTTTCTGGTGACAATTAGAAGAGAATGTACCAAATTATCGAACTCACTTTAACTGCTTATCGTTACCATGTACATATTTATGCTCAATCTAACCAATTCAAGAACCTATGTTGAATACCATAAATAAAGAAGTTGTTATTCTTATATCTATCTTCATTGTCGACGTGTCAACCTCTCCTATAGTATAAAGCATTATTGTCTAAGATAAAAACGAATGTATATGCGGATGTAAAGCAATGAATGTGAGACAATAATCTCAACTACTGCTCAGAAGAGTACTACAAATATCGATGTGAAGTAGGCAGTTAGTAAAACATTGACGTCAACTGGAAGACAAACTCCCAATGGAAAACATCACCCTAACCCTCTCTCTTTCTCTCTCTTTTAGGAAGGACAAAATAATTGTCATGGACTGTAATGTAGTTAAATGAAACATACTTCTTATATGTAATTGAATTGTGAAGAGCCTAAAATAACACGCTACAATGGTGACCAATTAAAGTTCATTGATAGATGGTTTTGGAATGGTTATGTCAACTACTTGAAGATATATTTTTATATCACGAAGAAT
Source organism: Steromphala cineraria (assembly GCA_916613615.1). Classification (NCBI taxonomy): domain Eukaryota; kingdom Metazoa; phylum Mollusca; class Gastropoda; order Trochida; family Trochidae; genus Steromphala; species Steromphala cineraria. The sequence goes on along the minus strand of OU744726.1, from coordinate 70,221,117 downwards.
GATAATTCTCCATACATACGAATTGGTTAACACGAGCAAAGGGATGTACAACTACATATATAATATATACTGACACTTTCGTTATACTATTTTTTGGCTTTTGTTTTAAAATTCAGGGAACAAACCAATGATTCGTTTTGATATGATGTCAGTGTATATTTTACTGTAATCTTCTAAATATTTGTATGGCATTAAAAAAGATATTTAACATTCCTGATACCTCAGGGACCTTTTAAGCGAAGAAAATATAAAACATATGTAGATACAGCATGCTAAAACGGACAATGGTTTTCTTAATAAATTATTAAACAACATTTTACAATGCAATATTTTAATATTTTTTTGACAATCTCAAATCTCACAATTTATTAGCAATCAAAAATCCAATAATTTACATGATTTATTATTAATAATTATTCCTACACAACGTATTACATAAACGCGTTCTGCAATCTCAATACCAATCCAGCTACAATGAGGTTACCGTTAACCACTGATTTCTATAAAATATATTTTATCAACATAAAATCAAAGCCCACTCGTTTTTCAGAAAATCAATAGTAAATTATCGGAAGTGTTTAATAATTTGTATCTATATATTTCTGGTATTATACAATTATTTTCCATTTTTGATATATATTACCATGGAGAATTCATTTGAATTAAACAATATACTTTAGTGAACGAATACATTGTTTTCTCAATTAAAACAAGGACTTAAATTGCAAAATAATCTGCAACTTTATAATCAAAATCATTACAACATCATCAACTTAAAATGATTTCAGACATAATAGCAAAACTCTATGAAAAGAAACAATGTTGTCTTAAAAATCAATCAAAACAAGGCACTTCTTTATCCCCGCCACGTGATTGGCTCATCTATGAGTGTTTATGTTTTAATTAACACTACAGGACCAATCAATGGTTGAGATCACACGCCCCTGTCACCGTGTTATGACTATCATTGAGAAGTGATATGCTAATCAGTTCCTTTGATGGTTGAACGCTGCAGGTGTGTTGTACGACAGGTGAGGTGTTGAATAACCTGCATGATTAGATAATTATTGACTCCGTGTTGATTCGCTGATTGAAATTATTACTGCAGTTTATCCGTATTGTAAAAGGTGGTGAGAAATTTTGCGAATGCAAATGTATTGTTGTGTTAGTTATGAATTTTGAATTGTAATTGTATGTTTCTGTAACCCTTGTGGCTCTTCTTTTTCTTCTTGTAATAGACGTTTGACTTCATATAGAGACGACATTTATTACATTCTTTGTTCCAAAGTCTCAATGTGTTATTGCATTATTATTTAATGATAGTGGTAGCGTTATATTATTTTCAAGTTTTTGTATGAATAAAAGGAATTTTTGTTTAGAAAGTTAAATCTTTGTTAATATGTTTCTTTTTATGCGGAAATGCAGTCTACTTATGTGATAACTAAAATATTATTCTTGAACAAATTTAATTTTAATTAATAATTATTCATGTTACATCCAATATATAATTTTCTTTCCTTATTACAATTCAACATGATTTTTTTTTATCTACGGAGAATTCAATTTAGCTTTATTTGTACAATTAAAGAATAAATGATTATTGTCACATACTTATGACATTCTATATATACATTTGAATATATGAGTTTATTTGTGGTGACAACCGAAGTTTAGTAAAATGATATTACATGAATGTACATGCTGTTCCCAATTCAAACTATATGGTATTAAGTTTACTGTGTGTTTAATTTCCTCATGCCTACTGCAGAGGACCCTACATCTTGTTTGCCCTGTTATCTTCAAAGTATTGTTCAAGAGTAACAATTCACATTTTCAAAATTAATCCATTTTCATAGCTGTACTTATCAAGCTATTCAAAGATGTGCGTAATACATATATGCGCATATTTATATAAGATATTTCTATAACAAAAGCTTAATAAATAATAAAATGCAGTCATAGGTCATAGAGCCATGTTGATACAGATAGGACAATGTACACAACTATTTTTTAATAACTATCATCATACAGCAAATTTCTAAGCAGTTTACTAACAGTCTAAAATAAATAAAAATCCTATGATATTGTATACTCTTCGTATATATATTTATTTCTTAACAACCGCAATAATGTCAGATATACTTAGGTCGCACTTAACTTTTGGGGTGTCTGACTATTGGAGTATCACCCTTTTCTTAATGAAACAAATATATTTCAGTGCAGATATACAATAAATGTTGGGTTTAACAGTATCATGATTAATTCCAAACTGTCTGTCATGCTTTTTAAAATAGATATCCTTTTTATTCTCTTTCATTCATTAAGTTTCCTTTGGAAGAGAGCACAAAACATAGATATGTACTTCTGTACATACAACCCTTATTTACACGCAGATTAACGGCCTAAACTAGACAGAAACTTCCAATGGGAAATAATGACAGGGACTATTTACATTAGGCTACCAAGTACGAGATGTTTTCTTTTAAGTATGAAACGCTATGTAGACAACGCTTTTAAGGATTAGGCTCAGCGAAGAAGGAGGTATTTCACATGAGACATACTATTATCAAACGTTTCACATCCTCTGAAAAGGATTTTGTAATAATCGTCTTACAGTTGGATAGAACGTTGACATGCTAAGTCATTCGTTTATTTTAAGAGGTAATTTTTGGATATCATATGAATAATTTATACAAATACATAAGAATTTAAGAAATACAGCTGTCGAAACGTGTTGGAGTATTTATCAAATCAAATACAAAAATGGACAGCTATAAATGTAGCTGTAGATGAATTCCTGAGTCGCTTTATTACAAAACTTTTTGTCGCAACTATTGTACAGTCAGACCTCGATAATCCGAACGCTTCCGTTTTTCATCAAAAATGTTCGGATAGTAAAATGTTTGGTCATATAGTTGCAAGTCTGTTTTTCTGAAGAAGTGTTTAAGTGTTTTCTACCTAAGATATACAAACAACTGAATATTTTTACTTTTATAAATTCTGCTTTTCTTGTTTGTCTCGAATCTCGTGAAGCGGACTCTACAAACCTAAACCGTCGAGGACCACAATAAGAAATTGATATTTGTGCTGATTGGTTCCGAAAATAATGCACATAAATTTAAAAAAATACGTATTTCACAAAATTCATCGATGATAGTGTTGGTCTCATCATGAATCACAATTTTATTCCGTAACATCGCCTACTAACATGCATGTACGCTACGGGATAACGTTGACGGTCTGTCTGTCAGACCACGATGACAGTGCGGATCTCATCATGCAAAATGCACATAAATGTATTCCTTAATATGGCCTACTAGCATGCATGTACGCTACGGAATGAAGTTGACGGTCTATCAGTCAACATGCGAAGTACACCCAAGTACGGAGCCCAGTGAATCCACACACTTCAAGAAACCAGGCAGCGTATCTAGGTATGAGTATCTCTGCTCGACTACCTTTGAATCATGATCCCCCGAGTCCCGACTGCCCCGCGTGTCAAAGGTCACCTGGTTACAGGGATGTAAGGGAGAATCTTCCTCTAGGTAGGCTTGAGTCATACAGAAGCTCCCGCACTTCTCAAACATCCACCACAGCCAACATGGCGTCTTCCCAGGTTCTGCCGTACAGGCAAAGGAAACGGCTTGATCGTCTTGAGGATTTTTTATCTTATGATTTTGTGTTATAAATGATACATCGACATATACAAATCAATTGAAAGAGATACATGGTTCCTTGATGAAATATATATACATAATGATTACGATTTATAAGAGTGTACCTTTCAATATACGAGAAATGTAACGTTATTACTTAGTTTTTGTAGAAATATCCACTTAAAATTTCGGTCAATTAATGTGAAATGTGATGGTGGTTTAGTTAACGTGTAACATTGTGAGAACACCTTCAACGGAATCAAACCCTGAAAAGTCCGAGTTAGAGTCAGACAATCGACCGATTCATACAAGTCGATATCTCTCGGTGCACGTGTAGAGAAGTCAAACATATCATATTTATTTTATTGTCTTTTTACATGAACATCATAGATCATTTAATTTTTCACTACTGGTTCAAAGACATTCCAAGGATACAAAATTGTCAAACATAAAGTAATGATAGCATAAAGGAAAAACAAAAACACGAATAAGCCATAACTGTCGCAATTTTATTTTAATACAATTAATACAATCTATATATTAATATCTAATATATAAACTATGAATTTTATCGCTGCTGTAGTGATGTAATAAAACATCAAGTTATTTAGAATAGTTCACAGAGGACTACATACCAGAGTTGCCGTGGACGATTTGTTGATACTTAACACTTGTACATGTGTTCATTAGAAACAGATGAAACTGCTTCTGTTTCACCAAATTGGTATACATATCACTTTATATCAGCTGTATGCATACGTATATATACGTTCTGTGTCGGTTAAGGTCAGTCCTTATGTTATCAAGACGTTGCTACATATATTGTTTGCTACATATATTGTATCATATATGCTTTACTATATCCTCGAAAGGTAAGTTACAATGACACGCACAGGCAGAAAGTTGACATCAATGTAGAGGGGTATTTTAAAAGTGTATACCGATATCTAGTCCATTCGGTCAACATTTAGTTGAAACGGAGTTATAGAATATTGTATAACGTGTTCATTAATTATCAATTCAATTTCTCAGTACATTCGATGATCTGATTCTACCGTTAACCTAAATGGTGGTCCTATAAAATAATTATCAAAGCAATTTTATAAGAAAAAATGCCATCAAAAATACGTATTTATTTAACTCACTCTACCAAAGAAAGAATTGTTTATACTGCATAAAAGGGTAGACTTTAAGCTTTAAGAAAGTCGATGATCGGTTACAAGTTTACAATTTACACCAAATATAAAATCGTCTCTATTATAGTACAAGATATGTATATAAAATTAAGGTTCCTCATAATCATTTAATTTGTGATATTTAATCAACTTTCATTCAAGGACATAAAAAAAATATATTTTTCAAATTTTATGCAAAGGTATTTAAATATTCTTCGCATGTGCTTATTCCAATATGCACTATATATTTTCCTGATCATCGTAGACGTCGTTTATTCCCGATGGAAAATTCATCTCATGTCATTTTTTCCGATTAAGAAGCAAAAGTCGAAAAAAAAAATTGTTTCAAATTTTTGATAATTTTTTACAAGTAAATATGTTAAACAATTAAACATATTGATTGCTGAATGTTACACTCCTTCTGCTCTGGTAATAGCTTAGTTGCGCATAGAGGCTAGCCGTCGTTTATTACTGGAAATATTTTCGGTTGTATAGTTTGTAGACAGTTATTCAGCACGTGTCGAGACCAGGTAGATTTCTCCTGTCCTCCCTTTACCCACTAATCTCAGAAACGCCTACCCCTGATACCCTCACCCTTAATCCAATAACAAACCTACCCTGATAACACCAGCCAATCAGAAGACAGTTCACCTGGTCCGGGTAACGAGATCACCAATCAGAGCAGTGGTAATATTTCTGGACGACCCAGTCCCGTTGGGAGAGGATAGTTTCACCTGTATATGGCGTCCTGGCTTTGATAGGACTTAATTACCGCTGATTGTCTCAGTTTGAGCATTGTATGTGAGTTTGTACTTCCAGAAAGTGCTTTACCTACATCAGCCACACAGCACAGCGTGTATCATTACCGAGCACTCCTGAGCCGGCTGTTTTTCAAACAGGAGAAAACTCAGCTTGAGTTTTAGGTACATCATGCAGACTTCACACTTCGAGGCAAACGGGTACCAAACCGGGATCTACGGCGCTTCTCCTGCTTATGATGCCGGCACCATCAAGCTCCACCACGGACATTACCCTGACACTGAGTCGTGTTACGGGAATTACGTGAGTTCGCCCAACACGTCCCCCAACTTCCTGCCTAGGGAACCCCCGACCTATGCCGAGTCGACCTTCTTTCATTCAGGGTTCGTACCGAATTCCAGTACCACATATTACAAGGTTCCTGGTCGCCAGATGGACTTAAACGGGTATGACATTCAAAGAAATGATCAGTTTCTGATCAAACCGGAAGTCCCAATCGGGACGGGCGTGGAGTATGTTCAGAGGTTCGAGACGGACGAGCCCAAGGTGTTGCACGAACTGGACAGCAGTGTGGTCAAGCTTCACCATGAACAGGAGGAGTACAAGCCTGGCTACCAGAACATGTCTACTGAACAGACAGACGGACAGACAGAGGAAGGCATGCAACAGATTAACAAAGAAGAGATGATAGAAGAAAAGAAGGTTGAAGAACAGACGATAGAACGGACAGATAAGGACGACGAGGAAACTGGTAAGAATAACCCGGATGTGAAACCGACTTTATCCTATATTGCCTTGATTGCCAAGTCAATCATAGAATCCTCACAGAAAAGACTGAACCTGGGCTCTATATATTCCTGGATAGAGAAGAACTACCCATACTACCAGAACAAGGGCCAGGGATGGCGGAACAGTGTGCGCCACAACCTCTCCCTCAACGACTGCTTCATCAAGGCCGGGAGGTGTGAGGACGGCAAGGGGAACTACTGGGCCATCCACCCGGCCAACATCCAGGACTTCATGAGGGGGGACTTCAGGCAGAGGAGACGCTCAAGACGCCGGGGCCGCAAGAAGGAAGGGGAATTCGGGATGTACCCCATGTCTAACGGGTACCTGGGTGCCACCAGCCCCACAATCAGCCCCACGGTGGGGTTCAACCACCCTGCTAGTATAGGTTCCATCTACTCCCCTTACACAGAAGCAGAGAGACGGGCGTACAAACTGGACGAAGCCTTGTTGAGACAGAGCATGAACAATCCCTTCATGCGGTGGTACCATAATGGAAGCTACGGAAGCACAAACGGGACAGCTTGCAATAGCGGGATGTATGGAGGGGGGACGGGGCAGTGGCAAGGTTACACTGACAACAGCTCGCAGTCCATGTATCAGTCCTTCTCCAGGTGAGTAAGTACATCTTTACTATGTTTATTATCTATGATTGTAAATAATATTTGATATATTAAAAACATCTACCAACAGCATATATGTATAACTAAAATACTCATTGTTATATTATTCATGTATTTTTAAAACCAACCTTACATTTTTCTTACACTTATTGATATTAAAAATGAAAACACCTTTTTGATAGTTGGCAACAAGTGTAATGTTTAAAGAACATAGGGAATCACAAGAGGAGTGATTATTTTCACTTTTGTACAATAGATTAAATGTAAGTCTGATAGGAAGAAATGGATTAATTTACAAAATTGTGGAACACCTAAAGGTGGGAAACTGAAGTACACATTACCAAATTTGTAGCTTGAGGTAACATTTGCTGGACGCTAGTGTTATCACATGAATTCAAAACTGTAAATTATTAATGGAATTGTGGAAAAAAGCAGTGATTGTAGACTTTTCATATCCATTATAAATCAAACATGCAATACTACTACTACTTCAACAATGTTTTTTAATTAATTTTGGAGATCTAGTGCATGTACATTTTGGTAACATTAATCAAAAAGCTGAATAAGATAAACATGTTTTTCAGCAAGTCCATGAATACAAATAAACATGAATTTCATGAGAGAATTACATTTGGTTAAAGTCACCGTTTATAAGTTTTTGGTAGATAAATATCAGGGTGTCAATATGCATCTATTATTGTACCTTTTGTTTCTTTTCAATCTCTATTAAAGAATCAATTTTTATGAAGATTATTCATTTAGCCAAACTCCATTGAGCATTGACCAAATTAAATCACTGGTAAATATGTTATGAAGATAAATGCTCTGTATTAGTCAGTTACCCGTGTGATTAACGTGTATTACACTTTGAAAACAAGAGAAGGCATATCCTCAACATATTACCAACCACACTACATTTACTCATAAACTTCAGTCCTCTAAATTTAAATGTGAACTCTATTGTTGATATTGTGAACTAAATGAAGTTATTTAAGTTGATCCTTCAATCATCGTTCATTGTTTTAAAACAAGTAAAAAGTAACAGTGTTATTATAAAGTTAACACTCCATTTCATAAAACAAACATAGATCGCTGGCAACTGTAGGACTAAACAGCAACCGTGACCAATGGCAGAATATCTGCCGAAATCTGATTTAATTGAAATATACAGTTCATCAATACATAATTGTTGTAACAATATTGACAAAATTGACAAAATTTCGATTATAATGATGTTATTCTTAATGTGCAGAATAATGTTTTAAGTATTTAAACATCAATCAATTTGAAAAATCAGTCACAAAAAGGACTGAGATGCAGAAAATAGAACTTGTCCAATATTGATACATTATTTTTTTAATTTAAGTGACAGCAGGGTTCAACTAGTATAACCTTTTTTGTATACTGGGCTATATATATGGCTTCATATTTAAAATATAACTTGTAAAGCATCACTTTGGAAATTTGCCTGAAATGTATTTCAAATCCCTAACATACAGGAATGATAAAACAAATGCTGCATATGCTATTTCATATATTACCTACTTAAACAATATGTCAGGCATGTATGGTAGGATATGTTCTTTCAGAAACAAGATTCATTAATTTTTTAATTCTAGTGATAATTTTTCGTATAAAAGATTGACATCATCATAAATTTATATTTAGTTAGCATTGTTTTAATATTGTTTAAAAGCTTTTGATGATATATAAAACTCAATGATAAGTTACACAATAATACTGTGTAATATAAATAACTATAATTTATTTCTCTTTAACATGTAAAAATGTTTACAATTGAAAAATCTGAACTAACAACACTTCTGTAAAACCGACCATCCATTGTGTTTATTTGAAATATTTGTATGTATCTAAATGCTCTGGTGTCACAATAGGCGGTGAAGGCTGAATAGAGAATTTGATGTTTAATGTCAGTTACTCGTTGAACACAACGTTGCAAATCTTTTCAAACCATTTTCATGCGGAAGTATGATACAACTTGTCGATCAGATATAAAATAAAACTGACATTCATTACTCAGTGTATAAAACCAAAGATATGGTATAACATGTAGAAAAGTGAGAAAGTTATGCCTTTGAAATGATTTTAAATGACATGAAAATAAAAGTGTGCATCGAGTAAATGTTTCAAAGACATTCTAACCGCTTTGACCACCTCATGTATATGACAGCTAATGTAACAGAAAGGTGAGGAAACAAATCCTGGGTTTAAAGGGGCAGTAGCATGTTTTAAGGATAATATAGGAAGCTGCCAAGAAAATAAGAATAAATGGTTCCAATTGTAATGTAAAGTTCAGCCATGCAATTCCTTTTTCTTACACAAAATAAATTAGATGTGTTCACACAAAAATTGCTTCCAAGGGACTTAATGTGAATCTATATGAGTTGTTCTCTGAATGTGGATGATTTGCTTGTGTAATGAGATTTTTGACACTTTCGACATTTAGCATAAACGTACAATTATGAGTTAAAATTGAAAATATAATTTTTTTAAACGTGCTACTGCCCCTTTTAAGCAGGCCACATCCTCGGATACCTTCTGGATATATGTTGAAACTTCATTGTATAAATTTAGTAATAAAATCTAAAAGTAAAAGATAATAACATTAATCGTTCTCAAATTATTATGCTTCTTAATGCATGTTATGAAGCTGACAATTAATCAATTCAGTTCTAAATGTTCTCCATTGTATACTTTTATTTGTACATGTAAGTAATTTAAATATAAATATTGTGCACATTACACTGTTGCAATATTTCTCTATGCGTATAGTAAAGAACTAGAAACATTAATTAGAAACAGGGGGACAGAAGGTCAGTTTAGAGAAGTGTGAACCTTTTTCAGCCGGATTCACTTGTTTACATATCAATATGATTTGTTTAAACAGGCGTTCCGTCAGCATTTCGTTCAGAATATGTATTAGTTGTGAATGGTCAGATGATACTGAAGACGTGCTTTTAACTGGAAGTAAAAAGGCTTCGTTTGAAATAAAATCTAACAAATCACAAAACACTCGATATGTGTCGTAGTAACTTTTTGTTATTACTACATTAGTTTTTGTTTTGCAGTATTTGTTCTATGATTGAATGAGAATAATCAGCTGTAAGCAAGAAATATAAGACGAAAAGACACCGCATGTTAATCGCACAGAGGAAGATGATATTAAAATCCCAAATATATCGTTTTAGATTTTCAAAGTTGTATATGATAAACAGTTATTTATATCTAAGGAATAAATGAAATATTGCATTTTATGAACATGTATGAATTCGCTTATAAAACCCCATTTCAACAACTTAAGCCAATTTAAATTCCATTGAACTGCCAAAGAGGAATACAAATATTGAAAATTCTTGTTTCGCGAGCGACTGGGCAATTATGATGTAATTATTACGTTCCTGATAGTGTCATCCGCCAGCCGGAGAGCCCTGTCACTGATAATTAGTCCCTGTTATCTTTTCTCTCCAATCCGAACTCATCGGCTTCCGTAATTGGATAACAGTTACTTCATCGCTAGTGCAGCTAATAGCGGGGACTCATCGACATTAGGTGGGATTTTATGTAGAGTGTTTGAGTTCTCAAATGTCAGAGGTGAATGATTATTATTTTGCGGAGATTCGCGATAAAGATTGCGAATGTCCGTATTCATTGTTTTAAACGAAATTACAATTAGTTAATCAATATAGCGGTTGAGCAAGGACCATTCCTATTTTCATTTTATATACATCTAATATTAGAACCCATAAGGTGCTTTGAATATTGGAGTCGGTCAATCTTTTTTGATATTTTGTTGTAAGAGTATAGACATCAACAATCAAAGTTCCTTTTGGTTTGCATTACAATAAGTGATTAAATAACTGAGACATAATCTTGATTTACACAACTTCAGTTTCAACGATTTTCATCAATGACATTAACGAATAACGAGAATAATAGTATTCTAGATATATCGAAATAAAGAAGGTGGTTTGAACGCTCATAGTGGAATAACGGAAAGTTGTTGGTTCCTCTACAAAGATTTAAAAATTGTTTTCGTCAATTACAAAATTCAAAAAATAAAAAAATTATATTCTTACCAAATCATTTGCCCTCAGCGGCTGTTATAGAATCTTATGACTATTTTGGATGAAAATATTCCTCCGATAAACTTAAAGATATTGTTCAAAAGAAACCGTCAATAGAAAAGGACGATGTCATTATGACATCGTGGTATGTGTGCTAAGATCTACAACCATTTATATGAAAATTTATCTTAGATCATTATAAGTTTTATAAATTGTATAATTGCTAAGTTATTTTAATAGATTTGTTACAAATTTAAATGAGACGTTTTAACAGAAAGAATGCGAGTAATAATATGCAACGTATGGAACTTTATAGATTATTGTATCGTTGCAATGTTTTAGTTTTACCACTTCGAGCGATTTTATATGCATTCATTTCATTGGTCGTGTTAGACTCGTATATTTTGTATCCTTTTTATTTTACAAAAAACTCAATTAGTCAGTCAACAACATTCGATATTTCTTAAACTTGAAGTTGTTCATAATAATTCCTTGGTAGTAGTTTTAAGAAAACAAGAAGTAAGTAAAACAGGTTACCGGTATTTCGTTACATATCAGATAACCAATGACAATTCTTTAGATCTCAATTTGATTATAATCAACCGATTTTGAAATCATCAGACCACTTATTTCAATGGATAAAAGGCTTTTTGTATATTTGCTTCCTTGCATTTTGGTATTGTACACATGATCCGTACCACGTCTTTCGGTAATCGTCCAATATTCATAATGCTTAAATGTTCCAATGGTAAACTTCAGTTAGTATTTGAAAACAATTATTATTAAATTGGTAAAATTAAGAATATGCCATTTACAAAAAAGCATTTGATATAAGCGACTATCTCATCATTTCAAGTAAAATATCTCACTGGAATATAGTTGATGACTTTTATATGTTAAGCATTCACATTTAAATGTTTTGTAAGTACTACGTTTTAAGCAACACAAACGCATAAATGTTCAATAGTCTAAGACAATGTTTAACTTGAAATTTTGTAATTTTACATAGTTAAAATACAATATCGTGAGTATGATTTTTAGTCGTATATGATGGACCTGAAGCTGGCATTTTTCGTCGTTTACATTATATTTTCGTATTTTTAAACAGTATGTATTGTATGAGCACCTTGTTTCAGTAACAAAAGTCTTTTTGATGCAGATATAAGTTAGGGTTAAGAATAATTTGCATTCTGTCTTTAGAAAGTTATTCCCGAATCAGAAATAATTAAGTAAATACATATTCATTATTCATTCATTCATTATATCATTTCATTTGTATAACACTTATTGCTGCAATTTACATTTTGGGATAAAAATCACTTTTGATTTCTAATTTTGGTTCACTGCCAATTATTCAGCTACAATCAAAACCATCATGGTTTTGAGGAATTTGGGAAAAAACGAAAACACTTTGGCGTCATCGCTTACGATCATGGTTAGTTCTTTTTTAGTTAGGTTGATTTTGTTTCAATTAGATGTATGAAAATTTGCTAAAAGGAGATGATTCTTAACGTTTGCTATTTTATTTGTTTTGTTATCATTTTTTGTGATAATAAGTTGCACATTTTAAAATCATACGTATACGTTCTTGTTTTTAAAAGTAATAACTAACATATATGTATATATACATGTGTTATATTTCCAACGATTGAATTGTAAGGGGGGAATGCTTCTTGTGTAAATTTATTCAGTTAATAAATTAATCATATCATAAAGCATTCATTTACATAATGTTAATTTATATGTGCACTACACGTATAATTGTCAGTAATGTTTTTAAGCTAACAAGTTTAATATTAAAAACTATACAAATAATGAATACATATAATGTTTACATCTGAGTGATATTTTTGAAGTCTACTAACAAAATAGGTCAAAACAACACCAATCTGTTGTTGATAATTATCTGCCATGAACTATATGACAATGTATCATATTTAAACGTCTGTTGTTTTGTAAATTAAATTTGATGACATTGACATTTTCACCACTGATATACACTGACTGTATTACGGGGTTGAGTGCTTTATTTTTCTGTTTAATTTTCAGTACTTTTATTTCAACTCAACCGATAGTTCATAATTTTACTATTACCATAGGCGTTGTTATTTTACCTTGTATAGTACAGAGAAGTAGTAAGTTATCAATATAATTTTTCAAGGCTCGTATCGTAGTGAAACATTGACGGGAAGGATATTCCTGTTAGCACAGTAAAGATCGAACATATTATCCCTCTATACAAAGAATACGTGGTTCGATTTATACGTTTTTTCCGTTAAAATAAACGTTTCTGAACTACTTGGTAACCCTTCTGAAGGTGAAAAATAATGGTTTAAACTCGAAGGTGTATAAACCTGAGATAATGAAAATAAAGTCAACACACCATGCATTATTATAAGTCATTTCATATATACGATAAAAGCATTTATCAGGTTATTTAAGAATCGAAAAAATGTCTAAAGTGCAACTGTTAAGTTTAAGCGTATGTAGGGTAAACTTATGTCGTGTTAGTAGAATTTAAAAGAAAAAATAAGGAAGTTTCTGTAAGCATTCGAAACTATCAATGACCTATGTCAAATACATCAGATGATGTGTTATATGTTATTCAATTAATAAAAGGTATGTTGAATAGATACATGCATTCTTTTGACAAGAAAGTTGTTCTAAATTAAGTAACATTTGTAATACAAACACGCCAAGGACATTCCAATCACTTGATGTTGATATGATATCGTCAAAATTCGCGAGAAACGTCGTGATTACGAGCTGATATTTCCCTACCACTACTGACAAGAGAGAAGGTCGATCCTGATCCAAGCCTCTCGTGACTTCAGGTCGTGGAGGGGCTCCTGTTGTGACTTCAGGTCGTGAAGGGGCTCCTGTTGGGATGAGATAAAGAAACAATTTCAACACGCCAAACTTTACACGAAATCGCGCCATAATGACTCCATGGAATTGAACATTTCTGACATTCCTCGCATTTGTTCTGTCATTCTGGTTCAAGGTTATCTCAGAAATACAAATAGAAATTCAATTGTTTATTAACTACTGACATTATGTAGGTATATTTGTTTTAAAATATGATAAAAATGCATAATGATAATAATATATATTTTTTATTTTTTTATAGTGGTAGGTAAAGAGTTAGGTCTGCAATTATGGAATGTAACACAATTTCAGCAAATGGAATGGCGGTTTCGCTGAAATTAAAGTACAGAGGCTGTCGTACGGGAATAAGTAGTCATATTTCATACATCTTAACTGTTGACAGTTTGTGCGATTTACAATCACTCAAATTACAATGAATTAATTTGTATGTTCGGGAGAAAATGTAGAGGACATTATCAAATAAAAAACAGGATTATTGTCAATATGATTTAAGATCTTTACATCTGAGAATATATATATGATATATGTACATTCTTATGTTTTTATTATAATTGTATGTTCTAGGTAATAAATGAAAGCCAATTCCAGATTTGAAATGTATTTCAATGGACAATTGCACCAAAATGGTATCTAAATTGACTGACAGTCGGATCGTTTATTATGTGTTGTGTATATTCTGATACATTTTATGGAGTTGGTAACATTCAAATCATTTTCTGAGTTTCTTTGAGTTTTTTTGACAAAGCTTCTACGTCTTTATAAAGTTGTAATTATGTTATACTTACAGATGCGTACTCTGAGTTGTGCAAATGTCATGTAATTTTCAATGTGTTTGAATCATCCTACCATTGGGATTAATGTTGACATTTTTCTACATAAGTAACCACTCATTTTAAGTTAACCGTAACTATTTTGGCAGGTCATTTGAAGTGACCAGGGGTCAAACTTTCGACAACACTACTTTTTATTTGTCTGCACAAATCCTTCATTATTTTTCAACAGCTTTAGATCCAAGTCATAGTTATTCCTCTTCACTCAGTCAATGTAATTCTGTTTTCTCAGAGAGTCCATATGGAATATTTTAATCAAAATTTAAGAAAATCTGATATAAAAAATATGACCCTATCTGTATATTGTTCAGTGCTGTTGCAGTTATATATTTGGATGACGTCCAAACGAGATCCAAATTAAATGATATTTGCACTTAGATACACTAGCAAGTGAACAAATTTATGCTAAAGACTGCATTTAGAAATCATTTTGTGTCTTGTTTTGACAATTAGCAAAACAATAAGAAGCATGACTTGTTTCTGGCGTATATAATGTTTACTAGCTGAATTCTAAATTGACAATTTGTCTTTTGATAAACTTCAAGCACAAATGTTGAAAAACAAAATAACATCTGAAACACTATCTGGAAAGATATTCTAAGAATACAGAGAATATCTGAAACGAATAACCTAAATGTTGCGTTTCGTATGATCAAATTACCAAGTCATCTTTTCATTGACAATTTATCGAAGAAATGAATTATGTTATAAGCCAAGGTAGAAGGAAGACGCAAAGATACTATTTCCAACCGACATTCATCTGTAGTAAATTGATTACCTTCCTTGAACATTGATCAAAGGTCAAGTTTGTGCCTAGATTGATTTTCAACTAAATCCTTTTATCTGTTATGGCTCGGTCAAGTCAAAACAAACATGGCTAAACGAGTCGCTCTTCACTGTAGTATTGTAGTGAAGCTACTTGTAGCGTACTGCGTGCGTATCATCTTCGTGTACCCACAGCAGTGAGACAACATACACGCATTTAATACAAGCTCATGTCAGTCCCCCGCTAACTTTATTAGGTATGATTAGAGCATATTATGCTATTTTTCTTCATAACACCTCAAAGTGAGTCATTCAGAATAAATAGGATTGTCAACGGAAAGACTTTGTGATTAATGTCTTGTACTAGTATGAACCTACTGCAGAGTTTACAATTTTAGTTTCAAAACAGCGTAACCGAAATATTTCTTCGGGTGAGAGCCTGGTTGATTTGTCGTAATATGATAATATTACGACATTTATTTAATAATTTACATGGTCTTAAAGGGGCAGTATCATTTTTTTTTTAATTTAATATTTCAATTTTTTTACTGATAATTGTACGTTAATGTAAAATGTATTATTTTGAAAGTGTTAAAAATCGAATTACAAAAACCAATCATCCATAGTCAGAGAACAAATTATAAAGATTCACATAAAGTCCATTGGCGGCAATTTTGTGTGAACACCTTTAATTCATTTTGTGTAAGAAAAAAGAATCGCATGAACTTTACATCATGTATTTGATTTACTACTGCTTTATTTTGTTTAAAGACATTGTCTTTCAACTGGAACCATTTATTTTCATTTTCCTGACATCACCGTATATTTCTCCTAAAAACGCTGAATTAGATTATTTATGAAACTTCTTCTTCAGGTGAACATCTTTAGCTATTATATTAAGTAATTTTGATATGTGACTGAATTGATATGTTTTATATATTCAATTTGATACATCGTTACGAAAGGGTTTCTTTTGGTGAGCATAAGGCCTACATTTATAACATTATTTTGTACACATAAATATTCTCAACCTGTTTTCAAAATAACATATGACTTCAATGTTTGTTTTGAAAGTCATGTATGGGAAAATAGGGAGAGAAGACAATTGCAATTTTAAATACTATGTATATTTGACTATTTATGTCATTTAACTCAAAGTTAGTACATGGACACAAAACACATATTCAAGAACCTTCGCCTTTGCTCTCTCGAGCTCAATGTTTGGTTAAATTATGTATATTGCTACTAAACTGTTGCCTTAAGCTTTAATAAGTTATCATAATTTCTGTCATTAGCAATAACTATCGAAGATAACGGTTATCTGCATATTGATGAGTATTTCGTCGTAGGATGACATGTTAAAGAAAATATGTCTAGGTAACATCAGCTTCTTTGTGTTCTGAAAAGTTTCTGACAGTATGCCAATTACTCATTCATAGTACGATGTATCTTGACCAACTTTATACACGTTAATGGATCACAAAATACATAGTTTTTATCATTTTGAAATTACTGTAAAAAACAACATATAACCATAAAGTAAAGTCATTTAGTCAGTCATACAGCACATTTGTAAAATAAATGAATGCATCGCTTTGTATTCTGTTAACACAATTTGGTCAATCTGTAATTATATTAAAAACTTTTTAAGCATTATTGAGTGTATAATGTTTACCGGTGACAACTGGATATTGATCAAATGTCACTTAGTGCCACATGAACGACCTTGGGTCCGCCCTTCATTAGTACTAAAGTTTTATCAGCTGTTGTGCGAAATGAAAGACAAATAATTTCATCAATTAACTACTGTGACAACGACTTCTTACTAAAAGTTGAAACTGTTTATAAAAATATGAAACTTGAAACTCATATTACATATCAAAAACTTTTACTACAATCAAGACACAATTTCAGTGTCAAAGATGCAAAGTGATACTAATGGATTTCAAAAACATGTTTTCATCAGTTTTGGAAAACTTTAGATCCACAAAACATGTTTAAAGTAACAAAAGATTATTGTTCTAATAGAAATACCTGTTAAAGAAAAAGTATTACCTGTTGTGTTTCTGGTTATAATATTTGTGAACGATCATTAATAATCATTTTTTTAGTAATCGATTAGTATCGATATCTTTATCAAACTGTTAAACACGTTTCTTTCGCGCCTTGGTCATTATCAACGAATTCAGTCTATTTAGTTGACATGTATAAACGTACTAATGTTTCAATTCATTAGGTTATCAGTATTTGTACCGGAAAATTGTATTCACTTGGTAACATCAGTTCTAGTTCTTAACTTGACTTTACTCTACCCCGTTACCTGTTTTAATTAAAACTATTTCGTTCTACTCATCAGTGTTATTGAACCGTGTATCCACCCGATTTGGAGTGAGGTCATGGAGATCCTTGTTTACTTGTTAGACATTTAGTTATCTTAGTGCCATTCAGAGCTCAATATAATCCCACAAACTATCCGCTAAACAAGCTGCTTGAGACCAGATCTGTAAAAGCATAAAGGGTAGGGGCTAACTTTCTTCCTCAGAGTTAATTCTGCGTATCCCATACTTGTAATGATTAATTTCAACATTTAAAGGACACTTATTAACTGTTTCTTTACTTTACTTTCAGGAGCTATTCAAGCCCCACTCTGGTTTGAGAGGTTACAGGCAGAGTGCTGTCACGCCAGACCCGATTCCTTTGATTTCAAGACACCGCACGAGCTCTCAAGGAGCGAGTTTACGTCTGCTGACTTGTGACGTCACCAGGTCGTCTGCTCCTTCCATTCTGACAGACATGGCGGCGCGTTTCATATACCCTGATAAGGGAGCCGTGTCGAAACTGAGGAGTAGGGCCCGGAGACAAACTTTTGATCACTTCATTCAGAATGTCGACCAGGGTCGCTGGAATGCATGTGAACCCGAGCTGAGGAGGATTTGTTCGTGAGGTTCCCTCCGTACGCTTGATGATATGGACGGTGGAGAGAGCCTACGTTAAAAGTCTTGAGAGCCACCACGTCTTCAGTGGACTCCTACCTCTGGACTACAAAATTATTTATCACAAACTCTCTGATTCGTGGGAACTCGCTGTGTAGATGTTGACATTTCTGGGCAGCTAAAGACCACGGCGTAGTCCCGGAATGCTCACATCACACGGCGATTGCTCAGTTTATTTGTGCAGATAGTTATCGTATAATTGTGAGACGATAGACTCCATTGGCAGATTAGATCTGCTTAGAGCTGTCACTTAGGTTTAGCTGCAACTTACTATCTCCGTATTGACTACATTTCGTCAACAGCAACCACAAGCTTCATACGGACAACGTTACTTTAATAACATATTGCTATTTTTTTAAGAAGTACCATTTTCCAAAGCAATTGACTATCTTGGAAAAGTTAACACTAGTTGAATAGCAACTTGCTTTATTGGTAAAGACTGCCATTTTTAAAAACAGGTAACATTATCTATAGAGACAACATAACTTCAACAGAAACATGCTTTAAGATAAAAACAAATCCTTTTCGTAAGTAATTGCTTATTCAAACATAGACTACATTACTTGTTGTTTCGATAATGACTACCCTCAGCAACTTGTCGATACAAGAAGAGCTAACCTTAGCTCCTTGGATGTAAACTGTCTCTTACATCAGCTTTACTATCACGACATAGGCTACCCCTCTTCAGCAACAACTTCTAATCTTGATAAAGACTACCTTGCTTTACAGCAGCTTACTATCACGGCATAGGCTACATATTGTACCCTCCTCCAAAAACAACTTCCAATCTTGATAAAGACTACCTTGCTTTACAGCAGCTTACTATCTCGACATAGGCTACCCTGCTTGGACAACAAGTTCCAATCTAAAGGACTACCCCACCTCACCCTATCTGAACATAGGCTATCCTCTTTTGGTATATTTGAAAATTAAGTCTAGTGCTAATAAAAGTCCGGTAAATATCATTATGAAATGAATTTTATACGAGATGGTTAACAAGTATTTGAGTAAATATGGTCAACTAGTAGAAGAAAACATACAGCAAATAACCTCACGTGCAAAAGAAACGACACATATGAAATTAAAGATAGTATAATCCTCAAGAAAGAAATACGACTGAAAAAGAGTTACTTCATGTCCCAAGCAGCAAACTACACTAAACGAGTTTCAAAAAATATCTGATATGGTTTTTTAAAACTTCGCCTTTGATAAAAATGTCGTTTTGATATCTTTACCGAGATGAGATAGGATCGTGAAAAGTGACTCTTTCTTGTTTTCTAGCGTCCTACAGTATATAAGCGTTAAAAAGTAATTTCCAGGAGGGTTTTTTACATTAAAAGCATCTTAAATTATAAAATTCCTTCAGTTCCTGTTCTTTTGATTTCTGTTTGAAACATTCCTGCAAAAAACATTTTGAAAAAAGCTGTTGAAGGGCCCCATATGTATATGGACAGACATGATGATAACATTATCATACTAATAATACTTATAAATGAAACTGTAAGCACTTCTTCACAACACACGTGTCTCTTGCACGGATTAAAAGCCGTATTTCACTGACCACACAAATGTGTTTATGCCCTCTTGAAAAGTAAATATACGTGTCTTTGAAAATCTTTTCCTCACCAACGGTAATACATACATGCCTGTGCTGTATCTCTTTTGAAAGCTGAGAGATGGCTTTGCAAAGTTAGGTCCAAACTAGTTTCTATTGCACGTGAGTGTAGATGCAAATATTTACATCAATAGTTGGCTTTTACAATTTAAGTAAACAACAGTTATTTTCGACGTAGTAAACGTTAATTCAATCATGTATCTTATACCTTAACCTGTATGTATTGACAGATCCATTTATGAATGCATATGATTATTGAAATATATTTTTGTAACGTCTTACTTTCTTGCAATCATATCTGTGACACTCGACCTATCTGAAATGTGACTTCTTTCAAATCACTGTTGCTGTTGTTTCCGATATTGTGCTGTATATTTGATTGCATCTTATTTAAGATATTATTTGTACATAATGACATATTGTTTGTAAATATCATAATGTGTATATACGAATAAAGACTAGTGTTTAATAATTGTCTCTTTGTCTTGATTTACTTTCAAAATATGTTCAACTATGTCGGTTTGAGATTGGTTTGAAATAGAAATTTGACGTGGCATAGGCTTTTTAAGTATCTCGACTGACTAAAGTTTAACTTCTTTGATTTTAGAAGTTGGAATGACAGTAATGCAGAGGAATATATGGATGACAACTTCTTTGTACATTGTATGTGACGTTTAGACACATGTTATTGTGTCCTTCTCAAACAAGTTGTCATCCATATATTCCTCTGCATCATTGACTAAAGTTTGGAAGATAGATCACTGTACAAAAACGTTTACGCATTGCAAAAAGATATCAATTGTCTATTTCAATTCAACAGCAATAAAACTATAGAGATATAAGTGTCCTCTATGAGTACTTACCTCGTTCAATGTCTAACACTGCCCTAAATGTATTTCAAAATTTCAACTCGAGCAAATCTTCAATTTGATTTAAGGAGCACATATAGTTGGCTTTTAATGGAAACACACAACAGTTTTTGGCCAAAACTATTAAAAAACTGCTTAACAATAGTGTAAGAGTTTCTGTGAAATATCATTTTATCACAATTTCTTAACAATATACCGTTTGGATCAATTTGAGAATAGATCAAAATAAGTAATAAAATATATATAAAACAAATCGACAGCAGCATGTCAGAAACACTCAACAAAAGAAACATGGTGTCAACATTATTAAATATATGTTTTCATTTTTCTGCAATAACTTATTTATTGAACTTAGTTTCGGCAAAATGTCTGTCGAAATAGTAAATATTAGTTAACATTAGTTATACTTTAACATAAATTATTTCAATATGCCAATTACATGAGATAATCTAGACATTTTTTCATTCTGGACACTGATTTTCATGATTTTCTTCATCTACGTCAACCAATTACGGTACATTTATACATTCATTCAATTATATATCCCTTTTTTAAATAATTTTGAATTGTATTTGAATTGTATTGAATAGTCACTCTAAGGCGCTTCACAGTCACAAACAGTCAGAGCTCGATAGCCGATCATGGCATGCACCTCTTTTGAAAGGATCATAAATTCGGTATTTCTCTGGGAAGTATTCCAAAGTGGCGCATTAGGTCTGGTGAAAGAATATTTGAGAGTTCTTGTTCTAGTGTTCACAGTGAGGAGTGCTGTGGAGGTGTACATGAGAAACTTATATTGATAACAATGTTTTATAGGATGTCAATGTAATTTAGTTCATTCGGAGAAAGTGAAATATGGTACAAGTGTGAGTGATTTAATCGAAATAGGGCAACATAAAGCTACAAGATATGTTCATATAGTTAAAGGGGCAGTAGCACGTTTTTGATAATTTTATATTTCAAATATTTGACTGATAAATGTAAGTTATTGCTAAATGTATTAATGTGACAGTGTCAAAAATCACAAAACACAAGGCAATCATCCATAGTCAGAGGACAAAGTATGGAGATTCACACAAAATCCATTGGCGGCCATTTTGTGTGAACACTTGTCATTCTTTTTTTGGAAGAAAGGGGAATAGCATGGCTAAACTTCATGTTATATATTTTAATTAGTACTGCGTCATTTAGTTTAAATACATTATCTTTCAATTGGAACCATTAATGTTCATTTTCCTGACATCACCTTATATTCCCCATAAAACGTGCTACTGCCCCTTAAACAAGTAAGCTGTATTTAGTACCAATGAGTTTACAAGATCGAGTACATTTTCATCTTTAATAATACAGCTCCTTGACAAAAGTTTACACATTGCTAATGATTTCTATATAATATCATCTTTTTAGAACCAAGCATTTAGATCACTACATGTATGTCAAAGTTTATATCTACTAAATAAATTCATGGTACATATACTTTACTGTATGCCGGAGACATTTCTCCGATAGAGGCATGGAGGCATAATTAAAACTTGTAGATGTTCATCTTTCTTTAATGATATGCCCTTTCTTAAAAAAACATTTTCCATTTTTTTTAAATACACGTAAATCAAAACTATACAAATACAGCAACATATAAATGGTGGCGTTCACTAATGCCTACATGGAAGAATGCCTACAGTCTTATCAAAACAACTTCATGCACCAGTGGCTTAAAGGGGCAGTAGCACGTTTTTAGGGGGAATATAGGGTGATGTAAGGAAAATGAAATTAATTATTTCAATTATAAGACAATGTATTTAACTAAATGGAGCAGTAATAATTCTAATTTATAGCGTTAAGTTTAGCCATGCGATTCCTTTTCTTACAAAAAATGAATTAAAGGTGTTCACACAAAAATGGCCGCCAATGGATTTCATGTGAATCTTCATTCTTTGTCCTCTGACAATGGATGATTGACTTGTGTAATGAAATTTTTGACACTGTCAAAATAATACATTTAGCATTCACTTACAATTATCAGTGAGAAATTCAATATATAAAATTCTCAAAAAACGTGCTACTGCCCCTTTAATGTTATTAGGAAATAGGAATGTTCCACCTCTGCCTACAATGAAAACAAAACACAAAAATCAAAATGTCTATCATGAATTTTTTTTAATAATTAAAACATGTTTTTTTTACAATATTTCTATAATCTTTGTAGTTGTTTCGTGTTCTTGTCGCTCAAGCCAAATTATTGATATGTCCAGTATATACATGATCGTTGTAGTACTTTTGTGTTAGCTGATATATTCATTACTCTAGCAAAACAGGACTAGTTCATAACCAAGAAAAATCATTCATCAGTTTCTGCTGATAGAAAAATCTTGAAAAATCATAATTACGGACACTTTTTTAACAAATATTCTACGTTTTTAACCTTAAATTATGCAGCTTTAGTTAACTAATAAAATAATTTAGTTTACAGGATTATTGTTTTCTATTTTCATTTCCAATATACCCATAGTAATTGAAGATAGCTTCACAATCCCATAACATATGGATGATTGAGTCTACGGCTTTCTGGTGATGATATACGTGTATGTCCCAATCTTTTTGGTAAAATATTTTGAATAATTGTATACACCATCAATCTTTGCTTCTTAAACATATACAGTGTATTTGCAATGATACCTATTTTTTCCAACCATTTTTAGGACACTTTGTTTGTATAATTCTTTCCAATTTCTATAAACTTGAAAGGTGAACGAATTTATAGTCAAGGAGAAAAGTTAAAAACATTTCCCCAATGGTGTAAATTTACTATGTTTAAAAGGGCAAATTGAACTAAACAGTTTTCTGTAAAATTGGGAAATATTTAGAGATATGTTGTATGGCAATTTGACTCTTTGCACTGATTCATAGGTTAGTCTTTATTGAAAAGTGTATTCGAAAATTCTGTATATGTGAACAGTCTGTTGTCATCTTTAGGCAGATCTAAACTAATCACGAAACGACTTTTCATACTCATATATATATTACAAAAACGAACATATAATTATCTATGAGAATATTTTTCCACAGTGATTATACATCATATCTGTAATTTTCTTTTTGCCTATGGATTTGAAGTTCATGTATAAACATTAATTGAAGAAATATTTTCTTTGTTTCCAATTCTTAGCGTATAGTACTACCCATGATTTCTACAAATCAAATTTCTAAAATACTGGCAAAACAGTTTATGTCACGTTTTGAGAAAAGCAAAGTTGATATAAGTAAACGTTAAGGTATATACCATTAAATCTTCCAAAAATATTTGGGAAAGAAAATTTTAAAAGGAAATTAATTTAATTTATTTTTGTAACGCAGTGTGTCATAAAAAGATGCCATTGTATTCTGCTTTTTTCTAATAAATTCGTTAAAGTTTCAAATGTTTTGGAAGAAAATCGTTTGTAGATTTCGGACTTATAATATGATAATTCTTCTGCCTTTGATTAAAAAAAGGTTTTGTGTTATGTAAAACATCATTTCAAAATCAGCTGTATGTATTTTCAATAACAACGCCTGGACGTCATTATAACAAATAATGGTAATAAAGAGACAGAAGCACGTTTTTGGATAATTTTATATTTTGAATTTTCACTGATAATTGTACGTTAATGCTTAATGTATTATTCTGACAGTGTCAAAAATGTGATAACACAAACCAATTATCCATAGTTAGGGGACAAAGTATGAAGATTCACCTAAAACCCATGGGCGGCCATTTTGTGTGAACACCTTTTATTCATTTTGGACAAGAAAAAGGAATCGCATAGCTAAAGTTTACGTTCTATATTTGAATTATAACTGCTACATTTAGTTTAAATGCAATAATTTTTAATTTTACCGACATCACCTTATATTCCCTCTAAAACGTGCTACTGCCCCTTTAATATCGCGTAAAATATAACTGACAGGGAATAAATAACTATTGATAAACATAAAATGACGTAGGAAGATTTATAAACACTGTGTTCTGAAGAGGTTCTAAGAGGGATTCAACATATAAAAATTAAAATTAAAATTATCAATATTTAGAAATGTCTGTAATATGACGTTAGTCACTAACAACAACAAAATTGTTTGATATAATTAAACTTTTTGTCGAAAATTCTATTAAGCATAAGGCTTAAAAATACGATTAATTTATTGATATTCGTAAAAGCATTAAAGGTCGTATGTAGAAGTTGAATTGACGACAGGCGTACGAAAGCTCGTTGACAAAATTGAATCAAATGAAATTGTTTAACATTAAAAAAGTAAAGGGAACCATTTTTATCATTTAAAATATTTTATTTTGAAATGTGATGTTATTTACAAATAGGCTATTTGCTTCTGTATACATTGTATGTGTTTTATCAATCTTGTCTGAAACAGATAATACAAAACCTCCATCGTTAAAATTTGCAACGCTTGTTCTTCTTTCACAATGTAACGGATAAAACTTAAAATAATGAAATTGAAACACCGAAGGGTGAGTTTTCCTTGATAAGAATCGTCATTTCAACATTATCATTTTTTACCATTAAGAATGTATCGGTGGTGAAGGTGGATGTGTAACTTTTGTTTAATTAGCTAGTATTATTGTTTACTTGTAGTGAAGCTTTCTTGCATAATATTACTTGTTATTAATTATTTTAATTATATCAATCTAAAGTCATCAATATTCATGTTGGCATATACGCATGGCATTGCTATTAGGTTTGGTGCAATTCTTGTAATATAATTTTCTGCGAAAGCAAAAGGATGCCACAATGCTTTAAAGGGGCAGTAGCACGTTTTAGGGGAATATAAGGTGATGTCATGAAACTAAAAATAAATGGTTCCAATCTAAAGACAATGTATTTAAACTAAATGAAGCAGTAATAAATCAAATATGTAAGGTTAAGCTATGTGATTCCTTTTCTTACACAAAATGAATTAAATGTGTTCACACAAAAATGGCTGCCAATGGATTTTATGTGAATCCTTAAAATTTGTTCTCTGACTATGGCTGATTGGCTTGTGTAATGAGATTTTTGTCACTATCAAAGTAATACATTTAGCATTAACGTACAATTATCAGTGGAAAAATAAAAATATAAAATTGTCAAAAAACGTGCTACTGCCCCTTTAAGGCCTTTAACCGAATAGTATAAAGGTTTTAATAATTATTGTTCGTTGTTTCCATTATAAAAGCCAAAGTTGTAACGAATTAATTTTATCATTGTCAATATAAAATACAAACTCAGCATAAATCATACATCATAGCACTCTATTGTAAAGTTCATACCATTCAGCACTTCTATTCCTTGGTCAGATAATTTCAGAAACAGTGCGAACAAATATGTGTGTGATATACTTAGTTTTAAGTTATCTCTGAATATTGCAAATAAACAAAGATAAAGAAACTTTATGTAAACTACTTTAGCATTGAGGTAAAGAACTTAACGAAGATATCATGATTGAGAAGCTGACGGGTTGAAAATGTTTAAATCATCAATGTTGAAAACAAAATGTTTTTTTAATTGTGTTTTAGGTCATTCCCGCACTTACATTTATTAACATAAACAGCCAATTTTTCTTTAATTTTTGAAAACTACACCTCGCTCTAATTAATCGATTCGTAAGTTAAACCCTTAAAATAACTAACTAGTTGCATATGTTTGCGTTCAAATATATAGTTCATGTACAATGTATTACATGTTTGTAGATTCCAACTGTAGACCTTGCGTTACAGTTGCTTTGTTCAACTATATTCCCAATTAAAATGTGTTTTATGCAAAAAATAGTTCCATCAAAGGGTAATCAATAACTAAACCCAAATATTCGTAGTAGTCGAATATGAACTAACAGAGAAAGAGAAAATAATTTTAATCTTATCTAAACATTACAATTATACATCATATCATTTAAAATCCGAAAAATATGGTCACGTGAAATTATTTTTTTAAAAACTAAATTAATTGATACTTGTTAACGCATAAAATGAAATAAAAGCATTATAAAGGAAATATCAGGGCAAAGCTAAAACAGAAGGGCTACGTTCAGTCGTCACCTATTGAGTTAAACTTCATACGGTAATACTAGTGTCAACACTGTTGTCGTTTGAATTAGGGAAATGAATTAATTCTATAAATATTGTCTTTAAATTGATGACATATGTTATACTTTTCGTCGTATCTCCTTATTTTCTAGAGATTGACGTGCTCCTGTATCTTTAAGCGAATGGATATAGTTGCAAATATTTAGCAAGACTTATTTTGTAAGGCATGTGTTCAAACCAGATTTAATACAATTGGAACAGATTTTTGTCGTTTGCTGAAATACCACCCCAAGCGGCGCTAACAAATAACTCATCCCCTCATTAAATAAAAAAATAAACGTCTGTTTAAATGTAAATACTTAAACGTTAGATGAAAGGGAATATCAACTCCAGTTAAAGTATACCATTATCATATGAAATTTTAAAAATATTCTAATGAAATTTGCAACACCGAGCTTAAACAGTTGGATGTTCCTTAGCATTAATAACAAAATAAAAACCGGTAGGCGTTTGTTAAGAATATGAATACCTGAACGTGTAAATACGATGTGATGTCACCTGGAGTTATGAGACAAATCCTCAAGTGTAGACTACAGCCCATCATGTTCTCCTTAAGTGCCTGTTATGATGTACGGAGAATTAACCCAGACAAAACAGACAAGAAAATAATTTTTTATCTCATTGTTTTGACCAAACTGTCATACAGCCCAGTGAGAGAGACGAGAGCCAACCTCCCGTGTAAACTAATATAGATATCGCTCACCTTTCACGTGGTGAAAATGACACAGAACTAATGCATAAACTGTGAATCTGTAAACTCAAACCAACAAGAGATTTACGGATAAAACTACATGGTTAATCTTGTAGTTACAGCTTGAAACATAAAATTATATTTCATAAATGAGATTCGATGTATTCTTTCTGTTTAATTCGCTGTATTGAACAAACGCGTTTACAAAAATCATTGGACGTTGTTAACGCCCCCCAAAGTATCAAATGACTTTACTTTTTTGAAAAAGGAAACGAAAACTAAACATCCACCAGAACACAGAATTTAATGGTAAAAATATATCATTTTAGATTTTTTTTTAAGAAAAGCAGAATCTATTCACCTCTGACTTTTATTTTTATGATATTATATGATATTTATGAGATGTAATCAGCACATCATATATTTTGTAATGTTTATGTATAATTATTTATATTTTTATAGCTGTTATATTTTATTTGCATTTTACATTGAGTGACATTTATCTGATTTATGGCAAATATTTCTTTCAAATCGCAGTTCAGCTCACACCCTTTATAATATGGGATTTTTCTATTTGAAAAAAATAAGAAGATATGAAAACATAAATGACAGGAAGAAAAGTAATACAGAAATTGTAATGAAAAATAAAATACCCAATAATCATAAAATATTTAAGCTACGATGGTATATGAAATAAAATGTTGAAAGCGGGAAAACAATGCAGGGAGAACATGGACCCCTGTATGAAACCACTAAACATTTAGCTAAACGGTAGCCTACTTAGAGAAAATAGGATCTTAACCATGAGTAAAATTAGGCTGCTATATTATAAATAATTAAATAATATCTAATCAAAAATTAGGCTTGCACATTGGGATTGAGACCTTTTACCTTAAGCTTACTACCTACAGAGGTATGTCAACTCTAAACATGGGCGGGATTCAGGCCATGCTTTCTGATAGGGGCGTGGCTTTACTGTGCAGTGACACATAAATCTGTAGACTAGCTTGTCAAAGATAAAACTATCAGCGAAAAACAATCGGATTAACTTCATATCAATTATTTCGATACATTTAGTTAAAAGGATACATTTGGTGCATGATAATGCATGTAAACGAGTTTCACGTTTAAACATTATATGAAATGAGTAATATATTTCTAGAACTTCTGCTATCCAGAAAATGTTGATTTCTTAAGTCGATGGAATAAAATATATGTTTTTTATTCCACTAAAATGAACTTTGATTTGCAATCATGGGTCTTAAACGATATTAAATTAATTATGTTGACAAAGTAAATCAAATTTATGCCTATTTGACAAAGTCAAGAATTTACTTGTAATTGTACATTTCTACAGAGCAACCACGTCAGTTGTAGATTTAAAGAAATACTACATTTATTGTTGTAATTGGAACCTTATCTAATATTCAAATCAAATCAACCGATGTCAAATAGCATGTTCATAACATGAATATATAGAATTTCAAGAATATGTTTATACAGGATTATAAATTCGTAACACTATATAAAGTTAAAACCGCTATCAAATAATTCCACATTTCCATAAACTTCAGTCTTAAGGTAGCAAACTCGACTGT
The DNA here is from genome assembly GCA_916613615.1 of Steromphala cineraria. Lineage (NCBI taxonomy): Eukaryota > Metazoa > Mollusca > Gastropoda > Trochida > Trochidae > Steromphala > Steromphala cineraria. Next base: position 70,191,671 of record OU744726.1, on the reverse strand, counting down.
TTAAGTTTCTGAAAATTCTGGACAGAGTCTTAACCATTTACGCTAAACACTGTAACCGAGATCTGCCGCGTGAGAAAAGTGTTACACCTGCAGTGACACTTGGCCAGTTTATATTACACAAGCAAACTGTCTCTAATTAGTGTAATCTGTAAGGCCTGGGTGTATATATACTCCAGGTAGCTCTAGTCAACACCACGTCGTTAAGGAGATCCTGCGATACCATATCTACCTTCAAACCCTCTTTGTCAAGCTTATAAAGATAGGGTTTGGATCAAGAAACAACACACGAGCTAAATTAGTTTAAATGGCTTTGTTTACAAGTTTGATAGACAAGCTATACACGAACAGATTGAGTCATTAGAAGGATATGAAAGGTAGCTGGCTGTCTGGGGCACAACTTACAGTGGTGATATGCCACTTGCCAACTCAATGAGATAATTGTACATTGTATAAACTTTTCATGATTCAAAATTGTTTATTCCATTAAAATATGCTAATGGTACTTGTTCTTGAGTGTGAACCATTTGAAATTTAATCGGATGTTCTTCAATCAATACATGCCGACGGACAGGCATATTTCGTTAAAAGATTGGCAATGTGATGTCTTTACATATTATTTATTATTTTTTAAACGATCTCGCATTAAAAACAAAACTAATTAACGTTGTGAACTTAAACGGTGTCTTTACATTTTTTTAAAACGATCTCGCATTAAAAACAATCAAAACAAAACTGATTAACGTTATGAACTTAAACAAAACAAACATAAAAACTTTGTAGCAATCGTCTGGTACTTTTTAAGGAGCCAAATAACTAAAAAACTAAAGGATATATTTTATGATTAATATTTCATCAGAGTGTCGATAAATAAATATAATAATGTACAATGTGTGCATTTCAAAATTGCATGAATCCATTACGTGTTTGTCCATGAAATCATTATTCAGTGCACAACAGGGGGTAGTGCTCGCTCTCCAAATCGTTGTCCTTATAGAATATTGTCGTTTTGGAATGTTAGATATTATATATAAATATATAATATATATATTTCTACGTTTCAGTCTTATTATCTATTTCTGAATTTTCTACTTAAAATACTACATGTCTGTGATCCAATACGTTTAAATTTAACATTGTATTTTTACTCATAAAATAAAATTGACCATGTCATGAATATAATGATAAACATAGATAATTTTGTTGTCAATGTCCTTCACATAATTTTTTTTATTTCAGGTCAAACTAGGGAGAATATATATATGTAATTTTGTTTTGACAAGATTATAACATTTCAATACTAATAATAATTTGATTATAAATGAAATATGTGGAATATGAAGATATTTATCTTTTTATAATATTGTCTATATATATATAAATGTAAATATAAAATCTGCATATATCAAATCATTGAATGTTAATTCATTTCAAACTTCCAAATCATATTTCAGTTAATGTTTGAATATGATACTTTTTATAACGTCAAGAAAGTTTTATTTCGATGCTAATTAAATACAGATGCAGTGACAAATTAATTCATAACTAAATATCGACATTGCTAATAATTTGTTTAAGAAAATTGTTACTTTAACAATAAAGAATTCTTCACTGTTCAACGCGCCGTGACAAAGTAACGATTACACATGGCTAAAGGAAAGTATTTTCCAACACGAACGTTCATACTCCTTATCAACATTCAAGGTAATCAATGACGCCCGACATCGTAAATTGACTCGTGATTGCTAAAAGAGCACTGCACGTCAGCATCAAGATCTAATACAAATACCACCTGATTAAGGCACTTTTCCTAATTAACATCGTGAGATCAGAAGTTATCCGTTATTAGGTTGGAATATTTGCTGTAGACTCGAAAAGCGACAGGTAGCGACTTGAGGTGGACAGAGACTTATGTTGAATGGGCCACCGATAGCGTTACATGTGGCATGTGGCTTTTCCACAGGTAATTTAGATAACTTAAACAATCTGTAATCATTGTGAATGATTCATGGTAAAAAAAACCATTTCTTTGGGTAATTGAAATTAATAATGTTTGTTAATATGTTAAACTGTTGTTAATATGTTTGTTTCAATTCAAATGAAGTGTATTTAAAATATATAATGCGATAGAAAATTGAACGTTTTAACTATTCATAATCATATATCAATAATTTGAATTCTTTTTTAAATATAATAGCACAGCATATAACTGCTAGGGCTTAAATACGAAAAAAGCATGAGGTTGATGCGTGATCCTTTTATTAGAAATAAATTATTTATTTGATGATTCAAAAGATACAATTCAAACAAAAGAAGTGATATTGAAAAATTGTTTCCTTAAAGTAACTTGATTGTAAAATGAATTAAATTTAATAAATTATTTCAAACAGGCTTGAATTTATATCTTGAATTTTCAATGGCAGATCTTAAATATGTCTTCATGCATATAAACCTTTATTATTACTTTTTCTAAATCCGTTAAAGAAAACAACATGCAAAAAGAGTGTATGTGTCCTGTTGCTATTTATATTTATGTAAATGATATTGGCTGGTTAGCGTGTTTTCAGTTATAAACCGTTAGATGTTGTATATTTCTTCAATTTTGTTTCATTTCATCATAAGATATGAGGTTAAGGATTTTACACTAAGGCTTACATAACATACAAACATATAAAAAAGGTGATGTGACAGCAAAATATAATGTGCTTCGTGTGATTGAATATGCTGTATTGGTATCTGGTTGTTAAAATATAGCTACGGAAAATATCAAATAAATTTTGGCGAGCTTATGATTACCATAGCTATTTCATGTCGTTGTATTTACAAATGTACATGTAATACATTATGTATGTTTGTAATCAAGGAGTGTTGTAAATACAATGATCTTAAATGTATTGCTGATAATCATCATTACTTTGCAAACATGGTTTCGTGAAAGAGTGAAAATTGATTAGTTACATCATTCTAACAATTTCATTATTTGAAATAACTGTGTTAAGTTAGTGTTACTCTAACAAAATATGTTACTCTTATCAATTATATACCCAATAGTTTAAGTGAAATTACGCAAGAAACATCGTTTTTGAAAATGTTACTGAGAAGAACTGAAAATTGCAGGAAATGCGGAAATTCTATAGAAGTTTGCTAACAATGGTTCACACAACATTAATAAAAAGCAGGCATTGGCGTAAGATGCAATTTTCAACTACCGTATCCATATTTTTCAACCTGTTAAATTTCAACATCATGCATTCACAACATTCACATCAACTCATCTATATTTAAATCGATAATATTTATTAACACAAATGAGACTAGAAAAAAACAGAAAATGCAGACATAAGCTACAAGGTTACACCAATATTGATGAGAACTATTAGTTTTACACATAGTTATCGTTTTACAAAACACATGAGTTCGGCCTCGTACCACGCAGTACGGACAATACCTGTTTGTTTCACGCAGTACGGAAAATACCTGTTTGTTTCACGCAGTACGGACAATACCTGTTTGTTTCATTCAGTACGGACAATACCTGTTTGTTTCACGCAGTACGGACAATACCTGTTTGTTTCACGCAGTACGGACAATACCTGTTTGTTTCACTCAGTACGGACAATACCTGTTTGTTTCACTCTGTACGGACAATACCTGTTTGTTTGACGCAGTACGGAAAAAACATGTTTGTTTCATTCAGTACGGACAATACCTGTTTGTTTCACGCAGTACGGACAATACCTGTTTGTTTCACGCAGTACGGAAAATACCTGTTTGTTTCACTCAGTACGGACAATACCTGTTTGTTTCACTCAGTACGGACAATACCTGTTTGTTTCATTCAGTACGGACAATACCTTTTTGTTTCACGCAGTACGGACAATACCGGTTTGTTTCACTAAGTACGGACAATACATGTTTGTTTCACTCAGTACGGACAATACCTGTTTGTTTCACTCAGTACGGAAAATACCTGTTTGTTTCACGCAGTACGGACAATACCTGTTTGTTTCACTCAGTACGGACAATACCTGTTTGTTTCATTCAGTACGGACAATACCTGTTTGTTTCACTCAGTACGGACAATACCTGTTTGTTTCACTCAGTACGGACAATACCTGTTTGTTTCACTCAGTACGGACAATACCTCTTTGTTTCATTCAGTACGGACAATACCTGTTTGTTTCACTCAGTACGGACAATACCTCTTTGTTTCATTCAGTACGGACAATACCTGTTTGTTTCACTCAGTACGGACAATACCTGTTTGTTTCATTCAGTACGGACAATACCAGTTTGTTTCACGCAGTACGGACAATACCTGTTTGTTTCACGCAGTACGGACAATACCTGTTTGTTTCACTCAGTACGGACAATACCTGTTTGTTTCACTCAGTACGGACAATACCTGTTTGTTTCACTCAGTACGGACAATACCTGTTTGTTTCACGCAGTACGGACAATACCTGTTTGTTTCACGCAGTACGGACAATACCTGTTTGTTTCACGCAGTAAGGACTGGTAACACACATTTCGAACTAGATCTAGAATCACACAATACGGACTAGAACTGCTAGCTTCAATCAACACTGACTAGAGTTACCAGTGTACAACTAGTACAGACTAGACCTACAAGTGCTATTTTAACTCAGAACGGATTAGATCAGCTAGTTTTACAAAATACGCAATATAACTGATTGTTTCCCACAGTACGATCTTATACTGCCAATTCCACATAGTACGGACTTGCAATTCTTAATTCACACATTACGGACTTAAAATGCTTTTTACATATATTCAGACAAGGTATCACGAAGTACGGACTAGATCTGTTAATTTTACATAGTACGGATTTGATCTGTTAGATTCACACAATGCAGACTATAACTACTATTTATAAACAGTATAGACTAGAACTGCTATTTTTACACAATACGGACTGAATCTGCTACTTCCACACTCGACGTCCTATAACATATCAGTTACATCAAGTACGGACTAGATCTGCCAGATTCACACAGAAGAGACTAGAACTATCAGATTCATACAGTACTGACTAGAGCTGCTCTTTTCACATAGTAGAGACTAGAACTACTAGTTTCACACAGTACGGACTAGAACTGCTAGTTTCACACAGTACGGACTAGAAATGCTAGTTTCACACACGACGGACTAGAACTGCCAGTTTCACACAGTACGGACTAGAACTGCCAGTTTCACACAGTACGAAGTAGAACTGCCAGTTTCACACAGTACGGACTAGAACTGCCCGTGTTTCCACACGCTCCAGCTATGCTACCGGTCACTTGACGTGTGTTATCAGGACATTCCCCACTGACCAGCGGCTTCCTGGAAATGACCACTCCGCCGAGCATTGCGTCGACTTGGTGATTAGGTCTTTAATTGCTCTCTTATACCCATTACGAGTGAATTCGCACGGCGCTTGACTCATATTGGTCGAATGTAAATATGATATTATCTTGATATGTTTTCTTATTGTCATTGTGTGTACGGAGGGAATGATACAAAGACTAATGACCTCTTTCATCTAACCGGTGGGATAATGTCATTCGGAATGCTCACTGGTTGTGATGTGTTTTATTATGCAGATGAGGTGTTTTCTGTAAGGATACTGGTGTCAAAAAGTTATTATTCATTAACAATTGAACTTTTTCATCTATTCATCCGTATTTCATTTTTTGGGAATATTGAATATGGTGTGAGAAATCCTAAGAAACTTTCAATTAGATTTCGGTTTATCTAGATTTGATATATATACTTTGCAATGATTCAACATAAAGGAAAGACACCCCGTTGATCTGCCGTATTTGTTTTATATTTAACAATTTAAAATATGCAAATTGAAGTGTTACAATCTTCGTTTATGGCATCCTTTTGTTTATATTGAAATTACGTGTCAATCTCCCTTATAGTATTTCTTTTAAGTAAAGCTTGTTCTCATTGTGTAACAATATAAATATGTTATTGAATATTCATTGTCATATAAGCAATATTTGTTCTCAAATTTCAGGAGAAAAAATCACGCCAGTCCGCCTCATGACGACAATTGACGCGTGAGAACTTGTAAGTAAAGAGACAGTGGCTCCATACCTAGTCCACTGTTTGACATGTTTAGTATAGACTGTAAACACAAGCAGACAGCCCCGCCCCCCACTGATAGTGGCTGGGCGAACACAAATATGCAGATTAGAGGGGCGTGGTTTGGCTTGTCAATCAATATTGGGCGGTTTATATTGTGTTAGAGGGTGGAAAACGATGTTTAATTTTCATATTAGAATATATAATATAGATAATTTAAACATGAAATTAACACTTAATCTAAATTATTTACATTCATAAATTGTGATTGGTTTTATTAATAAAAACAGAATTTCAATCTCAACGAATTACAAAATATGACTGTTCATATACATGTGCAAAAGGGCAATTATTGACACCTTTTCCCAAAAAATATAAAAATTTTAACTTTTACACTCCGTCAAAAATCCACTAAACTATTATTAAAAATGACCTCCGTGTCATCATTGAAACATTTCTGATTTAAGTATTGACTTAACATTCAGAAAAAGAGTCAAGTACAGGGTTCATCAACATTTTATAGGTTGAACTACCTCTTTGTAGATTGAATGTTCATTACCATGATTAACACGGAAATCTAAAATCTTATTAGTAGCAAATTCATTTTCTTACCATCATCACAAGCTTTTTGAGTGACTGAAAATTAGAAAATGAGGAAGTATGTGTATGTGTGTACGTATGTGTATGTGTGTACATATCAACACTGATTTATAAATCGTCATCGATATCATAAAGCTTTTTACAGCTGCATCCAAAATCATTCAAATTGTATCTTCAAATATCAAGTTATCTAGATTTCGTTCATTATTTACAAAATTTTAATTGCTCTGTGTAAACTGGGTAAAACAAATGTTTAAAAAGATATGTTGTGATCCTCAGATTAGAACTTTCGAACCTTTGGCAAGAAAATTAAATGGGTTCTTGAATTGAAGATTTCCCATTCCTGAATGTTTGGAAAATATCCATTTAGAATAACTATCCTAGGGCGATCTATGAAGTACAATGACTACCAGAGCATATATGAGGCCTACTCATACTATCTGCTAATAGTGTTTCGATTAGATTATTGACATTGCAGGTAAGGAAGTAAATAGTTCTTGAATAAAGTTTCACTTATTTCATACCGAATTTCTAAAAAACGAGGTTCGACTGTACATTCTTATGTGTTTGAATCAACACAAGGCAGGCACAAATCAAATCGCCTGCACTGACTGGCATAACAGATTATTCACTCAACCACCGAGTCCTCGTCATATTTAGTGACAGCTTGTCACCACTGCCCCCACACCTGAGTTAATAGGTATATGACAGCATGCACCGAGTGGTGTAGTCTTCACGTCAAACTATAGTCTCAGTTAATCTCCTCCCGTCTCGCGGCAAATATTCATAGTTGAAATCAAAGGCAGAGAGGAATATTGACTGATCCCATATCCCTGGCCAATTGGCCTCTGTCTGAATGTAACCTTCCACTCTATCACCCTGATCTTCTTGATCTAGAGAATCACCAGGAGAGGTTTTACACTTGGTTTCCTCGTTGGCTTGAAACCTTTTTCTCCCGGTGATTGGGCTCTGAGTGTGGCATGTCGTGGCATAATGACGCCAACCCGACTTAAAGATACTTATACTTGTTTTAAATGCTGGCTGTCCTATAACCGTACTTGTGTAACGTCCTCAGATAGCTACAGAGCATTTACACTTGTTTGAGATATGGATATTTATTGTGATACTTTAGATCGAGTAATGCATAACATCAAAATGTTCCTTTTTTATTTCAACGTTCACCATCGGGATATTAATTTCGAAATACAATTTTATGAATTACAGAAGAACATGAACAGAACAAAGTTGATCCTTTAAGCACTAATATATTTTTTTTAAACAGAAATTAGTTTTCATATAATCTTCAAAGTGTAAGAATGTTAGTCTTGTATTGGGATTTGCATTATCCGTATGTCATTACTCCTAGATGTGACAAATCTACAGCAAAAGTCTCTTTTTTTCGTAAATGATAGGAGCAAGGCATGACAAGAGATCTTCACGTCGTCCAATCTTTCCAAGCTTCAACCAATGACATTCCTATGTAATCAGGGATTAAACAACTCTTCGTAGTGGCAGCCCCCCTTCTGTGGTTAAATCCTTCTTAATCTTCTCTTATGTAAGAACACCGATGCTCTGCTGGGGGTAAGGGGGGATAACTCTTAGAGCGATAAACACATTATCTGAATGGCTCAGTGGTTCTGCCAATACGTTGGACAAAATCTATAATATAATGCGATGTAATGAAAACATTGATTGGATTAGGTATTACAATCGTCAAAAGTATATTAAATGAGTGACAGTGATATATTCGAATAAGGTGTTTCTTTCAATACTCTTATTTAACGAATTAATATATACTGCTGTAAATGGTGACTGAGATTAAGTAGTTCATCCCTAAATCGAGATCACAATTGAATGGATATTTTCTCTTTCCATATGTTCAATAATCTTCCTTAAAGTATTTATGGCACCAATGATTTCAGGATATGAATATCTTTAAATTGTCCCATTTAAAACCATGTTTTAAACTTGTTATGTATATAAATAACAAAAATTATAACTAATTTTAATTTCAATACCTAAACTATACCTTCCTTCGCAGAATAAAACTCAAGGCGACTATAGTTGTAAATATATAAGATTTACTGGTAGTTGTTGTAGTAGTTGCCGAGTTGGCTGAGCCTGGCCGAGTCGAGATGAAGAAGACTGGACTCTGGTCTGGCGCTGCCATGTCCGGCCACCCGACTGGCGTACCAGGCGTACCTGGCCACATAATCAGCCTGGTCCAGACGAGGCAACATCTCCTTCATGTACGCTTCTATCGTGTCTACGTGGCTACTCGGACACGAAAACTCCGTCAGCCATATTGGTTTCTGGAAAGTGTTCCACAGCTCCTTCAGGAAGTTCATGGTGGTGTCAGCATTGCACCAGTACGCATGCGTGGCCAGGTAGTCGACCCTACATCCGGAGCAGTGTTGGAAGAACTCGTGGTACCACTGTATGCCGTCCATGTTGCAGTTGTCGCCATGGCATCTGATTGCAGCTGGTCCCACCAGCAGCTGGTTCTGTCTGTCAGCTCGAGCCTGTATCTGTTTCCAAGCTGCAGCTGCTTCCTCGGGACTCAGGTTGGCCTGGTGTTTGTGGTTCGGCTCGTTGAAACCCAGCACATACTGGCTCGTGTCGTTTCTGAAATAAAGATGCTACCTTGAACTATGTATGAACTGAGTAATTTTTGAAGGGCATGGACAAGTGTTTGTCATCAAAAATAAATACAACTCAAAACTTTGTGTAATTGACCACGATCAACTACATGAATTTGAAAACCTTCTGCAAATTTCAAGGAAAATGCGTCTTTTAATAGCATATACTATAACAACTGAAATGATAGTTAACAAAACCAATGCTTTTACAATATGAATATATATAAAACAGTTCGAAATTATACTGCGTCACAACGGTACAAGTTCAGGAAGACTATTCAATTAAGATGTTGGTTCTTTGACAATTTTTTAAAGTATTGACCGACCGGAAGTAGAGAGGATGGTCCACGTGGTTCCTCCAGCCCCACACCATGGGGACACGCCCCCCTAGTGTGATGTGATTGGTGCAGTTACTCTTTCTGTGAAACCATGTGCTCTGGTTCCAGTCATACCTGTGAGGAGTAGCTAATTAGTTCTGTGGATAAAGACATTGAGTTCATCATGTGATCATTAAAGCTCCACTCCGCCAATATAGAAAAGTCGCTTTTAAAATGGCTAGACCCTGTTATTCACTGTTCTGCGGTTAGAGCACAAAGGAAGTATGAATCCAATGTGCTTTAAAAATTGAGTATGAGGGATTAGAATTACAGGCTACATCAAACCAGATTTGCAAATAAGCATGTTACAAAGTTTTGTGCAGTCTACAGTAGCAAGATGGGTGAGGAATGACATCTTTTACAGCCGCTTGATTTCAAAAGAATGTTCAACTACCATTACCCCATCTTTGAACTTTGATTAGTATGTAAGGACCTCAATGACCTCTTAAATGGGACAATCAATACAAAGTCGTTATACATCTATTCAAACCGAAAATTCTTAGATTAATCGAACATGTGATAGGAAATATCTTACAGTGAAAATGTCACCTTTCATTCTACAATACCTACATTGATCCTCACCATAGACCATAGTATCTTACCACCAGTGGATGTTGGTGAAGGCATCTGTGTCTCCGCACTGGTAGTTAGTCTTAGACAGACCCACGCCCTTCTTGTAGGAAGCAGATGCAACAGCAAGGAGAAGATAAAGCACCAGCCCTAGCATAGACATTGTCTATAGTTGTGTGAGAGAACAGGTGCGAGATAAAATCTTAATGTGCACGGAGTTGTGCTATAACTCTGATTACCTGAATGTCCTGCAGTGTTATTAGAACCCATTATCATAGCACGTACAGTTATATAGGTGGGATTTGTATATGATAAACTGTCATAACAAGCTGATATTTAGATTGTTTTCTTGATAATATTTAAATGATGTCTAGCTCTTTCTCAGCCCTATATTTTGCCTTCTTATGTGGTGTACTGGATATATTTTGTCAAACAGTCTCTAAACACTATAAAACATTTGTGAACCAAAAAGAAAATTTGATGACGTATATGCTATTTTTGAATCATGAACTGACTTCTTCCATAGTTAACCAAAAATAAAATATATAGTGAAGTATCATGACATAATAATACACTCACGTTCACAAGAAACGATACATATAAAATGAAAGATAGATAAGCCCCTAGTGATAGAAGCATTAATTCATGGCTTAACCAGTCAAATGAACTAATTAAATTATCAATTTAAACATCTGTTCAGTCTTTTTAAAACAACGGCTTTTCAGAACGGTGTTTTGAACTTCCCTTAGCTAGAGGAGATAATTATGAAAAAGTAAGCATGACTTTATATTGTTTTCTTTGTTCTTACAGTAAAGATGCGTTAACAAGTTAATGTCAATAAAGGTTGCTTATATTATATATCATCAATTATTTTTATCTAAACTAATTCCGAACATTCTGTCAAAAATCTTTTTTTGGAAAAAGCTATTTCGGGGCCCTAGTGTAGTAGACCAAACACAGAAAAAAACATCTAATACTGGTGAATGAAATTAGGCATTGATTTAAAGATGCTTTACGCTGAAAACGGGAGTCATTGTTTTATCCTTTTGCAAAGATTTTATTTTCTTTAGCCCAGAGGTAAGTTGAAGGTTGAATGATAAAGATAGACATTGATACAGGTAATACATTCATGACATTTCATCAACGTCACTCATTTGTGCTAACAGTGGGTTATTTTAAAGATTTCAGATAATGACTTTTCAGGTTATTGGGGTATTAGGGTTCAATATATTGGTATTGTAGCGTCATCTCAAATTCTTCAAGAATACAATTTCATAAACCTTTATATTTAAAAATAAACCTTTGAAAGAATGAGAGTTAAGAGCCGAGCATGCAGACCGTCTAAATGTTAAGTCAGCACTTTTGTGCACAAGGGTATGGATGGTACTCAAAACAAGAGAGTGTGTTTGCCATAATGATATGTATTCGTAGAATCCTTTCAGTACATGATTCTGTATAGATTCTGTAATCTGAATGAGCGTATGAGCAAACAACAACAACGGTTGTAGTGTATAAGATTTACTGGTAGTTGTTGTAGTAGTTGCCGAGTTGGCTGAGCCTGGCCGAGTCGAGATGAAGAAGACTGGACTCTGGTCTGGCGCTGCCATGTCCGGCCACTCGACTGGCGTACCAGGCGTACCTGGCCACATAATCAGCCTGGTCCAGACGAGGCAACATCTCCTTCATATACGCTTCTATCGTGTCCACGTGGCTACTCGGACACGAGAACTCCGTCAGCCATATTGGTTTCTGGAAAGTGTTCCACAGCTCCTTCAGGAAGTTCATGGTGGTGTCAGCATTGCACCAGTACGCATGCGTGGCCAGGTAGTCGACTCTACATCCGGAGCAGTGTTGGAAGAACTCGTGGTACCACTGTATGCCGTCCATGTTGCAGTTGTCGCCATGACATCTGATTGCAGCTGGTCCCACCAGCAGCTGGTTCTGTCTGTCAGCTCGAGCCTGGATCTGTTTCCAAGCTGCAGCTGCTTCCTCGGGGCTCAGGTTGGCCTGGTGTTTGTGGTTCGGCTCGTTGAAACCGAGCACATACTGGCTCGTGTCGTTTCTGAAGTAAAGATGCTACTTTGAAAATGAGTTTTTTAGATTTTGAAAGTGTACAGAACTTTACACTTTAGATAAAAGCCAGAAATATGGATACATGTATCTAGAATTGGATCATTGCATCAAAACGAGCTATACAAAAGGTAGCAGATAAGCCCTGTTCAGCGATGATTTGAAACAATGGACATAGTAGAACTTCATCTGGTCAGTGACACGCTTCAATGCTCTATTATCAGAGTTGAAGGCTAGAAATGTCTGCCCCAAACTGGGAATGGAACTAAGAGAATTGTTTTCTTATCATGAAATAATTCGAGCAAAATGTAAGGTAAAGAGAAAATGTTTCCTACTTGAAGTGAATAGGGTGGTCCTTATCCCTCCATCCCCAGACCATCGGGACTCGCCCTTTCAGTCTGATGCTGTTTGTGCAGTTGCTTCTCTCGTGGTACCATGGGGTCTGCTTCCAGTCGTACCTTGGGAACACATACATGTAGCAGCTTTTATGTCACTGGTTTCAGTGTTATCATCATCTGTAATATCCCTGTCCTTAAGTAAGGTTAACCTTAGACTTTACATATGAAGATGGTGCTGTTAACGTACCTTCTGTAGAAGCGAGATATTGCAATATTTGACGGGCCATCTACTTCAGCGTATTAGGATCTCACAGAGCTTTACTTTACCCTTATACAACTCAGACAAAACGTTTCTTTTCCCTGGACGGTCGTGTATCCATGACTGTATTTCGCTGAAAATGTTTAAGTTGATGACATACCGATTGCAAGATGGTTAATGCAAACATCTGGTACCAAACAGACTCGTATTTAAGTAGTGCTTTACATACAGTGAGTAATACTATTGCAAGTTGTTTGCTGGTTATTTCATCTGCTGGTTAGAGCAAAGCAATTCATTTGCCCGATATATAGCGCTGTATGAAAGACGCTTTGTTTTAAGGCGGTGACATGTAATCAAGAATATGTCCTTTGTCAGTCTTACCACCAGTGGACATTGGTGAAGACGTCTGTGTCGCCACATTGGTAGTTGGTACGAGACACGGCCACGCCCTTCTTGTAGGAACTCGTTGCCAGGGCAACCAGAATGGTCAGCACTATGAGCCGAAACGTTTCCATAACGAATTCTGTAAGGCTCGAATAATGGACTTTGATTTGCAGCTGCAGATTCATACGTCTATTTATATTGAAATTGATTTTTATATTCTTCATATTTCGTGACAATAACAATACAAGAATGCAAGATTAGGTATTCTTTTCACACCAAATGTTGACACGGTTTAGTTTGTAAATGATACATCTCAAAAATTGGAATGGCAACAAGTGAACTAGTGTTTGAATGTATTTGTAGCCAACACACATTTGCAATTTGCGGAAAGGCTTTCTCGATATGAAGTTAGATAAAATACGTTCTTATATTTTATAATTACTAAAAATGTTATGAATAGATGAAATCTTTCATTTGATACTTATTTTCGTGCTTCGTCAACATGAATAATCGTGTTCACGATAACCTCATTTTCCAAAATTATCAGGACCAATTCACGTTAAAGATAGCAATGAAATATTTTCTAGCTACAATTATAGCCAATTCTAAATGGGTTTTATGGCGTGAAGTGTACTAACATGTACTTTTTTAAAACATCTGAAATAGTAACGTTGTTGATATAGTTAATATAAAATAATATTGTATAATGTTTAAAAAGGCTACTTGATGTTTTTGATCAAACATTATAGTTAATACGGCAAATCGTCATATATTTTAATTAAATCTATTTACGAGCAAAAACCAAAAACACCTTAAATAAGCATATAGACTTGTGAACTACATGTAGTAAGTGTCTGAGAAACCCGGAACTGAATTGTAGTAGTTGAGTTATTAGGAACATTATACGGTACAAGTAAAACGTCCCCATGTTTTTGAGTTGCTAACGTACCGTGTTGGCCATTTTGTATTGTCTTACAACAGGAAAGGGGAGTTTTAGGAAGATTTTGTTGAATGTAAGACTTAAATTACCTAATGATAAAAGTAAAATTGAGTTACACTATAATTTGTGCACAAAGAATCACAATCATCTCACAAGTGTCCCGGCCTGTAGCTTGTGATGAACTTAGACGACAATGACTTTGAATTTCTTCTTCAGTTCTGCAATCTAAAAAAATTAGATCAACAGATTTTATATTTTGTCAGTATCAGTATGGCCTGATATAAAACCTGCTGATCTAAATTTATTTAGATTGTCAGTTCTGTTGATTTAACTTCTTAATAATCGATAGGCACATTAAATGTTTCAGTTTGATGATATGAAATATGAAAACGACCTTTTTTGTTTACTTGTTCAACTGCACTTTTTTGTGAAAGATGAATAGTGATGTTGTAATGGTTTTCTCAGTGGATATTAATTTCAAAGACACCTTCAAATATTGAAACAATTAGACTCAAACGTAACATGGTTAAAATATATTCATTGTTAAAAGTATGTACATGTATAGTAGTAAGATATGAAAGAGCTATTTTTTTAATAAAATATCACCTATTGAAACATAATTTTGTGTATCCGATCGGGATATACCAAATATTTGTATTCGATTGAAAGAACCTGAGAACACCTGAGAAATCGTGAACGTTGTGAAAAAGAAATAATTCTCTGTAGGACGTTTTGCACGTGCAAATCAATTGTATAAAATTGTAATCTGTATTGCTTTAAAAACGAACCTCCTCGTAATTTGAAGAAACTTAAATGTACAAAGTTACAGTGATGACATTTTAAAGGCAGTTGTGTTCAACATTAAGCCCATGAAATCACTTTGCAATACAAGGTCCTACACAGCAAGACAAACCTAGGACGTCCTTGCTGGTAACGCCAACATTCAGCATGTTCACCCTATCTAACATTTCTGGGACCATCTCCATTCAAAGTCAGACGTCAGACGTCACCCTGTGCCTCCACGATAATGCCTCCTCGGTGAAGGGCAAGGGATCACCACTGACGTCATCAGACGTTTGACGACGTCATTCTGAGACGTGTTCTTGCGTGTATAGACTATCATGGTGGACGTATCCGTTACTATCACCGTACAACCGTACCGTTACTACATTGTGGTATTTTTCCAAACTTACTTCATCAGTGTTTATATGTTTTTTTAAAACCCTACTCATCTTTGCAGACTTTTCCTAATGATTATCATGAATTGACAAAAACAAAACTTTATACACATTGTGTGAAAAGGTTTCTTTGAAGAACTAGCGAAATTGACATTTCTATATTGGTTTATTTTTATTGCAGGTTCGAACAACCACTTTGTTGCTTTTATTTTGGACACTAGTTAATGTTTGAAACAAAATTATTTACTGCTATTGCTGGAAAGAAGACCACAATCTTCATTCTATTGACGGCTTTAATTACCTCTCCTCATTGCAGCCTCGACATGATGTCTGTTATCATGTCATATTTCACAGTATTGGATGATGTGAATCCCTCAGTTGTCATGCGCAGCAAATAACATTAAGGGTAATAATATGTAAAGCCAGAAAGACGTCTTTAAGTTATTTACTCTAACAAGTGAAGTGGACCATTTGTAACACAGTTCCACGTATGTACATTGGACACTGAAAATTTTAATAGAGGGAAACATCTTACATGTATAACTGTTTGATTTATTTCTATTTAAAAAGACATGGCGTCTAGTTCTTCCTGTGGCATTATGGGGAGTTTGGGGGAGGGGCACATATATGGTCCTGGGGCACTATAAGGTTTAAACTCTGACAAGAGAAGTGGACTATTTGATATTAACACAGTGACACGTATGTACATTGAACAATGAACATTAGAAAAGAGGGACACATCTTATAACTGTTATATTTATTTCTATTTATAGAGGCATGGTGTCTAGTTCTTCTGACAGGGGTAGAGATGACCAGGGAGCTGTGGTCTGTTGTCGGTGAAGGCCCAGCTGAGCACGTTGTACACCTGGGGGTCGTGCTGCTGCAGGTGGTGTCGGGCCGTCTGCTCGCTGGTACACTTGGCGTGTCCACAGCTGGAGAAGATCAAAACGAATACACAATTTCCGTCTGTTGAAGAGGTGTGTCCAGAGGTATGAGAAATCTTACTCAGTCCCATAGTATACATCTTCCTACGCAGAGCCTAAAAGGCCAGTTTCCAAACTGTCATTTTATGCCTTGCTGCATAGCCTTGAGTTTTCTGTGCTTGCTCTCTAGTCTGTACGGGGCACTATAGCAGCACAGAAAAGTAGAGTCTCTGCAGCAAGGCATAAAATGACAGTTTGGAAATTGGCCTTTTAGGCTCTGCGTAGGAAGATGCATAGTATAAAGCTGTTCTCATTCAACTGTCTTAAAGATGCTGTATCATACTTGCAAGCGGTTCAGGATGAAATTTAGCTATTGAGAAAAGAAATACATCACTTTGTAGAAAAATCTTTCGTCGAAATTTTGATATCATATTTAGATTGTTTAATCAACAATAAAATACTTATTTCGACGCTCAAAGCACAGTACCCCTTGTAGAAATATGTAGAAAGGGCATAGCATTTAACGAACCCGCTTTCGGTGACGTAATCATTATACCTGTAGGATTTACACCGTGTCTAAACTACCGTAATTGTGTTCGATGGGTATCAACTTTGACAGCAACGAATACCTAATTCGGGGAAAAAGAAAATGAAATCTAGTTGAGCGCGACAAAGACGGTTTTCAAGCGTACATTTAGAAACCGGAAGTTGTGAAATGGCCACACTTGATTCGCCCTTATGTCGACTGCCGTTTCGGTATTTTTGGGTAAATTATCTTCTTTTTAATGAATTTTGGTCCGATCGAGGTTGGTCGCTATTTTTTTCTAAAAATACAACGAATACATTAAAAATACTTTTACAAATATTGCAAGTATAATACAGCATCTTTAACATCTCAGTCTAAGTATCTGTGCAAGTAGGCCAAAAAGCCCTTCACAAGATAGGCAACGACACGGTCCGCTACATTTGAAGTACGTACATGTTCTATCCTCTCTAGTGTCTTCGGACAAATCAAACCTATCAAGTATATTACTTTGTAATCTCAACAAAGACATCTTGGACAACTGTTACGTACATGTTCATGCCTCCAGCGATGGTCCTGGTGGTGGTGTGGAAGAAGACCTCAGCAGCCTCGGCGAAATACTCCTCGTAGTTGGACATGGCGTAGTTGTACTTGTCTCCTCCCGTCCACAGGCTGTGAGACTTGGCGTGGTTGTAGGCAGCGAGCACCTGGCAAGGGTGATTTCTTAGAGCTTTACAGTTCAGAGTTATAAGGTGATGAGGATTGACAGAAACCATTAGCGTTAAAAATCAGTCTAAATAAAACTAGCTGTTTGAGCGGCATTCTAGAAGTTGATGGTATATGGAAGACAAGAGTTATTCTGTGGATGAAAAACTTCTTAATTTGGACAGTAGCGACGTTTCGGTATAGATTCTTATACCGTTTTCAAACATATCATCCTGTCCAATAAAGAAGTTGTTCATCCATAGAATTACGCTTGTCTTTCCTAAATAAACCTTGCCTCAATAACACTCTCTTTACTCCAATATTGAGTCTAGCTAGGCGGAGTTACGGCTCGCGTCAGCCAACTTATTGAGTATTATTGAGGCTAGGTAGCAATATCATTAAAATGTAAAACATGATATGATTGGTAATAGAGCTAAGATTGAATGAAACCCTCACATGATAGCGACATATCAAAAAGTGACCATGATAGATCTCCCTGTTTTGTACTGTTGTCGTCTGATATATCTCCTTGTAGACACAGGTCTTCTTTCGATTGTTTAAAAATTTAAGAAGTACAAGATTATAACGATCTATGTGTCATCAAAGGAAATGACGCCTCTAATGGCTGAAATATTGCCCAAGTGGAGAAAAACAATAACTCACTCACTCACTCACTCACTCAATGGAAATGCTACCGACCTGTGACTTGTGAGACGAGTCGAGCCCATGATGGTGAGTGGTGTGGGTGAACTCGTGCACCAGAATGTTCTCGCCGTGACGGTAGGGGTCACGTGACGAGCAGCTCACGTTGTCGTCGAGGATGGAACACATCTTGCCCCCAGCTCCGGCTACAGTCGCCCACTTCCGCCCGTCAAATGTACAGGAAGCTGAGCAGTGACCTGCGCAACTGCCTGAAAATAACCAAATGAACATTAATTACATTGAGTAGATGCAAGATATAGGAATCATTTTCATCGAATATATATATATATATATAGTATATGGAACTTCAGTGTGTTCTGTTGGTTTTCACCAAATCACCAAAATGTTCGATCGCAAATTTTATAATTTGTATATTAATTATATAACCAAAAATATCAAAAATGTTTAGCTAATTTTAATAAGACTTCACAAATGCGGCCCCTGAGGAGGTTGAGTGGATTACCGTGACATCCCGCAGGTTCCCTGAGATGGTAGTAGGCCGGGTAGATGGACATGGTCTCGGCGCGTGTGAAGACGCCCACTGAAGCTTCTCGAGCCATGTTGGAGAAGACGAGACTGGGCATGTTGCGGGTCTGGTGGCTCACCACGAGGGCTGCCTGGGGATGTGCCACACACGCTTGAGTTTCTTATGACCATTTGATAGATAGAGGAGTTTTCATCGAGTGTAATGGGTAAAGATGATGTTTCACGAATGGTGCAGCCACGAGTGGCATATCAACTTTACCCATGCCACGAGATGAAATAAACCTGGTATTTATAAAACTAAAATTAAGTATTCTATTTATTATATGAATTTTACTGAAATATGCTGTCTGCTAAAAGTAGTTTAACACCTCAAAGTAACCAACATTTGTTCACATAGCTGAAAGTAGTTCCGGCACCTGATCAGTGACGATATAATATATATCGTTACTGGTCTCAGTGTAAATATAATATATCGTCACTGTAGCCTGTTATTTCACTGATAATACCCAGTAATTCATTGCTCATTATATAATATAATTTTTCTAATACATAGTCACTGAAGTCATGTGTAGACTGCAGGGTACAAGTTTCTTATGATCATTCAGTAGAGTGTTATTATTTCTAATACATGGTCATTGAAGTCTTATGTAAACAGGATATCATTTTAAGTTTCTTATGATAAACTAATAGAGTGTTCTTTTTCTAATACGTAGACATTGAAGTCTTATGAAGACAGGGTAACAACTTATGTAATTCCCTGTTTATATTTTTTATTATTTTAATATTTGGATATAGCTTACTATTGTACCATATATTCAACGGAAATACAACAGCCAACAAATCTTGTTCAGAGCCTTAAACCAAATACTGCTACAAGATAACGTTGAATATGAATGTCAATTATAAATCTATGACTTGTTTATAGAAATACATGTTTACTCATCGGGATAATGACTATTGAATATTAAATTACAAACGTGTGCAGAAAATCGCATTTTGGGATAAAAGTTACATATTTTTTAAAAATTCATATCTAATAAGCAAAACGATCGAATAATGTGTCCAAATTCGTAAATTACGACCGTTGGCTTCAGAAGACAAACTGTTACCATGTGTAAGTCTTGTACTCCTATCGGGAATTGAACTATCATGCATTTCAAATGGGGCCGATTCTATTGTCGTTGTGTGAAGTCAGATTGCATTCTGTCAATTATTGCGTTTATTGAAAAACTTCAAAAATTTTATCACTTACGTCATAGTGGGCAGTGTTTCCGGTCTTGGGACTGGCGTATACCGGGATGGACTCACCACCAGGTTTGGTGTCATGGATGGAGCCGCCCTTACTGACGTACTTGTACTTGAAGCCAGCAGGCAGAGTGGCCCGGGGGGTGGGGAGACTGTTGAGGGTCTCGTAGTCCTCCGGGCTGGGTATATCAGTTACGGATTGATGACATTATATTAATGACAAATTTATTAAAGAAACCCTGCTAAATGAGTCGCGCTGGATAATCAATGAGGACTAAATAAGAATGTTAGTATAAATATACTGAACAAACATAACCTTTGAATATTGAATGTTTTAGGAAATACATAAGTTATTTTACATAAAGCCTTGTATACTCAATGTAGGTACAAGGTTTTCTTCCTCAACGCGTTATAGACTATCGATACTTCGATACTTCACACCAACCATGGTCTAACGTAACATCTGTTGCATTTGCAACAATGATTTTCTGTTCCTTTCCGGCTTCAAGTAAATGTATTTAACATCTTCATCCTACTTCTGTCTTGTAGCAAATACACAAATATGTCTCCTGGCTTTCTAGTCAAGTTACAGCTCTACATGTACAGATTTGTAGAATGAATTGACTTGAGTTATCTCTATGACAATAGAATTGGGCCATGTACAATCTCAAGACAAGTAAAGGAGTGCTTAATAATAACCAAGAAATTTAAAAAAGATTATCTTAGAAGAAACCTAGATAGATATGTACAACATCGCGTGTATACCAGGACGTTGCTTATCGTTACATCACCTGTAAACACGGTAAACTTACCTGAGCCTAGCGTACTCCTCCGCAAACACACCTGTGAGAATAAATATAATTATCTTTTTGTCTTGTGTTTGATAAATCATAATATATATGACACATTGAACTCATCAAGACAATCTCAAACACGAAATTTACAAATATTATCATTAACGTTAGCGTTAACGACGCATGTAGCAAATTATCTACAACTTTGTCTAAAGCAAGTTGATAAAACAAACTGTTTCCAAACTCGAAAGCAGTTAAATGACCATTCTCTTAAAATGTACACTTCTTATAGGTTCACATTTTCCTAATTCCGAAACATTGATAGCATCGGAGCAGTGTTTTTCGTTCGTTCATATACTTTCTCTATTTAATTAACTATGCAAATATATGCTTCTTTTCGTTACATATTCAGGTTCTATAGGGAAATGTGGACTAATTTGAGTAATGAAACCTTTTAATTCCTGTATTAAAAATTGGTTTTCGTACTAGCTTTTCCAAACTTTGTACGTTTTTTAAGGAAATTATGTAATTGTTGAAGAACATTATCATTCAAATGGTAACATATGTTTTGGGTTTTTTGTATTATAATTATATTTTTCTTAGAAAACGTGCAACAAAAATATGCATACTATAGATATAAATATAAACATAAAATATAAACAATCGTTTACCTGTCAGTAAGACCGCTAAACACACCAGATTCCTGTAATAATGAACATTCAAGAAACGAATATGAATGTCAAAGTATAAAATCTATGACAATAAGATCTATTTTTTATTTTAAATATTCTTATATGATGATGGCTGAATCGTTGTGTATCAACCCTCTGACTTTTTTTTTTTAATTTTAAGTAATGGAAATATCTGACCATAATTAGGAGATATAATAACCAAAACCAACGTTTAACGCTAATGTAGGGTCTAGGATACGACAATTGAAACATGCTGTACGTGGAACAATCTGTTTGCTGCTCATTTTAGACACAGTTGGTAACCTACCACATTCTCCTCCTATGTCCTTGGAATAAATGCTGAGAGAACAAAGATAGCATACTAAATATGTCCATTCTCTTGGCCTCCTTTCTTATCGCTAAACAAGACCTTTACAAGACAAGAGATTACATAAACATATTTCATTTACTTCCATAAGGCCATCAACTCTTAACAGGAGGACGGTTTCGGAATTTTATTCTTTTAATCGTCAAATATTGTAATGATTAATTTTTGATTGATTACGTTACAAATATTGAGCAGGAATGTAATCTTTAAAACATGGTAGGTTTTGGCAAACATTCTAACTCTTTGAATAGATAACGCAGGAAAGTGAAAGTTGATACCAGTTTCGTAAGAAAATGTATTTAATAACGGAGTGTTGGCACGTTCAGCACGAAACAATGAATGCGTGTAGGGATAAACGAGCATTGTACTTCCGAAATATAATGGCAGCAAAGGACAAAGTTTTGGTATACATCCGTTCTACCAAAAAGTCACAAACCGTATTAACTTTTGACTTCTTTGATCAATTCGTGCGTTGCGATAGAAGCTACCCAATGGCCAACGTCAAGTAAGATCATTTTTTGTTCTTAATATTGGAACCTGTTTGTTAAAAGGGTTTGTTGTTCAGGTCGTTTTTAAACGTGAAATGAATTACCAAATCAATCTGAATAATGTCCCAACATATAACATGAGCCATTTGTCAAAATGTAAGTTGATTACATATCCTTTCAGAGATTAGATGAACTTCATGAAAAACAGACTAGAAATTTAGCTTCAAAAATTATTAGTGATCCTTCACATGACTGAATTACATGAATGTTTTGAAATTTTGCCATCTGGTCGTCGGAATAATGTGCCGACGTGCAAAAGCAAACGCTATAAAATGTAATTTGTGCCCTTGTCCATTTCAATTCTAAATCATCGTTAATTGCTCACTATCACACTATTTGTTCATTTGTTAATATGTGTATGTTTCATTTGTATATATTTGAATTATGCTGGTGTATTCATTTAGAATATTGTTGATAAAATTTTGAATTTCATGCTCACTTAAATGTGACACAAATTCCTTAACGGACAATAAAGAATTATCTTATCTTATCTTATATTCATGATTATTGGGGAGTTTGCCAACACTAAAAAAATGCGTTGGTACCTTTCACTTTAAAGATGTTTTAATCATAAACATGTATCATTCTTCTGTACTCTTCTTCTAACGTATTTCAATGTTCAACTTAACATTGTTGTCTTGCTGTCATGCTCATCTCTGAATTGTATTTATCAACTTGGCCCTGTCACAATCAAATTACTATTTGAAAGGAAACCTTGTCTCATTCACATTCATGTTATTGTGACAGGGCATTAATTACATTTTGCCTAAATCACCTACAAAGTCATCATTCATATCATTTCTTCATTCATAATATGTTAAATGTTCATATGTCTTCTGTTGTACTTGTTTGTTATCTAAATAATAATTATAAACCAATAATGATAATTAATTTGTAAAATATTAATTTAATTCAGTAAAATTTAATAATCTCTGTAATTTAATAAAATGGCCATGCCATGTGCTTTTGAATAAGAATAATTTCTAAGTGCAATATTTATATCTTTAATGTGAATTATGTTCATGTGATATACAAGCAATATATGAATGTGATATTATACTGATGAGTATTGTTAAAATTATTTATTTGAAATATATTGTTGATTTTATGACTCCAATTTCTGTTGCTGAGGTGGAAACACATTATTTCATTTCTAGATTGTACCTCAGCAACAGACCCATCAACTCATCAATAAATCACCATATCACATCCATCCTTGTCTGTTACGCCTTGACTGGCGGCCCAGTGCCGAACAGATATACCCCGCCACATCATACTGCTGTTTTAATATGATGTGTTAAAACAGAAAGGCATGTCGCATTTTTCATCATTACGTCATAAGATTATATTGCTCTTTTAACCACTCACATATATACGTACATGTAGAAGTGACGTTTAGCTCTAAAAACATGAGACATAAGAACTAGATAATTTATTTTACAAGATACAAGATGTCCGCCTAGTTCTTCTGACAGACTGAGAGGTGGCTGGGGGTGGAGGGGCTGTTGTTGGTGAAAGTGTAGCTGAGGATGTTGTACAGTTGAGGATCGTGGCCGTGCATGAAGGTTCGGGCTGCCTGCTCACTGGAACAGTAGCTTCGTCCGTCACACCTGAAGTAGACAATATTATACGTGAATTTCCCTTATCAGAACCTTAACTGGCACAGCTTAAAAGTCTGTCCAACAAATACATTAATAATAGAGTAACGGTTCAAATCATATAACGAAAGAAATATTACTCAAATAATATGAAATCTTGTTGGAATTGTTCTAAATATCTAAATGGCATTTATCTCTGATTTATCTCTAATATGACATCAGTTAATCCCCTTTTCAGCTGTTTTGTAGATATGTTTTTAAAGGTAAAATTAAAGCAAAACTAGAGATACCTTTTGGAAACATAATTTATCAAACTCCTTAAGATTTGAGATCTTTATCTAATATTGACATTTCCTAGTCCCGTTCAAATAAAAATTTCGACGAAACAGCCTATTGGAAGGATCAGTTGACTTCTACATCGACGAAAGTATCGTATCGTAACACTAGTTCATGATAAACAGTAAAACACTAGCAACAGCAAAACAACAGCATGGCGCTAATTTCATAGATATTGTACTAATTAATGTAGAGTCCAAAATGAATAGTTAGGTAATGTAGTAGCGACTGACTTGTTCATGCCCCCAGCACTGTTCTGTTTGTTGACGTTGAAGAAGGAGGTGGCGCCCTCTGCAAAATACTCCTTGTGGTTGGCCATGGCGTACGCGCTGTTCCTCCACAGGTTGGCCGACTTGGCGTGGTTGTAGGCGCTCAGGATCTACAGTAGACAGTTGAAAATAGCTTGTCTCAATAAAGGGGAACATGATCAGTAGGAGAGGGGTGTCTACCGATTGACTCATTGTGAGGCGGAATCGTGAATGATAGACTTCATGATCTGTAGAAGAGAGATACCAACAGTTTAACTCATTGTATGAATGATAGACTTCATGATCTGTAGAAGAGAGATACCAACAAATTAACTCATTGTATGAATGATAGACTTCATGATCTGTAGAAGAGAGATACCAACAGTTTAACTCATTGTATGAATGATAGACTTCATGATCTGTAGAAGAGAGATACCAACAGATTAACTCATTGTATGAATGATAGACTTCATGATCTGTAGCAAGCGCAAGCTTCTCAACAACTTGGCTTGGTATTGGGGAGAGGATCTGCGATAATGGATTGAAAATAAAATGTCTGTATAAAATGACATTATATGTAGGATGGGATACCTACAAAATGACTCATTGTGAGATAGTACTCATGAATAAATAGGTTCCTGGTCTAAAGTGAGTGTATGCTTCCCATAAATTAGCAGACTTCGCTTTTTAATTGGTGTAATAATCTTAATTTCAAAGTTATCATTTCATAGAAAAGATCAGTAATAGGCCTAAAATAGAACCCAATCTTCTACACTTCTCCCTTTTGAGGCACAAGTTGTGAATTTTATATGACAAACCTGTGAGGAGTGTGAACTGTCTAATCCATAGTGATGAACAGTGTGGGCGAACTCGTGGATCAGGATGTTCTCGTGATGGTGGTAGGGGTCACGTGATGAGCAGCTCACGTTGTCGTCCAAGATGCCGGCCCTCCTCCCACCAGCCCCGGCGACAGTTGACCACTTCCGGCCATCAAACGTGCATGACGCCGAGCAGTGACCAGCACAGGATCCTTGTAACAGAACAAGCTGAAGACTATATAGATAGATAGAGTATATTGATTCCTGAATGAATGACGTATATGTAGCGTTATTTTTATGATGTACAGGTTTGTTTCGGAATGGTCCTATTTCGAAAGTGGAAATAGTGACATCGCGCTTTCAAATATTGTAAAATAAGATCGAGATATTCAAAGCTCTTTCTGTCCTTAAAAGTTCGTTACAATATCATTGATTGCGTACCTATGAAGATGATGCTGTGACACATTTCAACTACGTGTATAGTAGAACTTACTTCCAATTGAAATGATTGTGAATCTATCAATCGAACTTAGCATCAAATGACTCCCATACGCGTATACTCAACAAAAGGGAAACAAGATCAAGAGCCAGTTACAGATCTACCAAACAAAACAGATCTACTGCGCAGAAAAACATACGCAAGTCCGGAAAAAGCAACATAGATATAATCCCTCGACACTGAAACTATAAAATAGGCACGAAAAAGTAACTTTCTCTGCGCAGTAGGACTGTTTTTTTGGTAGGCCTGAGTTAAGACCTTTACAGGCTGGTGAGTCCTTCAGATGGTAGAATTCCGGGTAGACCGACATAGTCTCGGTCCTGGTGAAGACTCCCACAGACGCCCTGGTGGCGAGGGACGAGAAGACCGCGGAGGGCATGTGACGGGTCTGATGGCTGATCACTAGGGCTGCCTGTATTGGACAATCGTGATGATACATGTGAGATCACTTGGGAATATGATTTTTGTCATCTTAACATTGTAGTCAATAAAGTTTTCCCGTCTTACAGATGTCATTCGAAACAGCTATCTTTTTTTCAACCAAAAAACTATTACAATGTAGCATCAAGGTCCTCATAATGAAATTTTAACATTGGAGAGCCTTTTGCCAAGAGCTAAAAAAGCCTATTTTCCTATTCATTAGTACATTTGACTAGACATCGCTTACAACCAGCCCCTACTCAAGGGCAGGTAACTCTGGTACTCACGTCATAGTGAGCCGTGCTTCCTGTCAGGGGACTAGCAGCGACCTCGATGGACTGACCACTAGGTTTGGAGTCATGGATGGACCCGTCCTGACTTACGTACTTCAACTTGAAGCCAGCTCCCAGAGAGGCCCGGGGGGACGGGAGGTTCTGGAGGGTCTCGTAGTCCTCGGCACTGGACAGGGAGGGTCAAGTTTTAGAAGGTTCTAGTTTTAATCAATACACATTCGGGTTTTTGTTGAATACTGTAGGGGTGAGTGGGGTCAATTGTAACAAGGGGCAATTGTAACAGGGGCGATTACTGCAAAAGTTTACGTCTAAGCAGAGTCTAATTTTTGTAGAATTGTTCCCCTTGCTTTCCTGTTTTATTGCGTTATGGTGTTAATCAACAGTTTACCCAACAACGGATAACAGAGACAAAATCACTTGAAAGTATTTTTTTCACAAGCAATAAGAAATCGTTTGTTAGTGTACTGTGTTACAAAATGCAATTGATATATGTATATGTAATTCTGAACTATACTGCCATATCACAATGCAGTTATTATTTGAAAGTTTAAGCGGGCTACTCGTAAAATGTCATTAAACAGAACTATAAGGGTAAATAAAAATTTCATAAAATGAAAGAGAAAACAAGATCAAAGTGTAACGTTTTAGGCAATCATCTCTGTCCGCCCTGAATCGAACCAAAAGCTCCTTCGAAATGTCCAATCGTTTCTGTTTCTGGTCTAGTGTTAGCATTCTAGGGACCCATCTTGTTCATATGAATAACGTCTGTCAGTAGACCTATACCAACCCAAACTGATGCCCAGTGTGCTATGTGCTGAATGGTCACACGTCTATCTCCAAGCACCAGATCGTGAACAACCTGAACATCAACTTGAACATCACTGGTGGCTGAGGTTCTCGGCCGACCAGACTTGACATCATCTTTAACACTATCCCGGCCTCATTAAAATTCAGCAAAACCATTTTTCAACTGTGGAGTATGCAGGGGAGTCTTCAACAGATGTATCAATCGTGTGTTCGTGGATTTCCTGTGCAGACATTCCTTTCTGAACAGATAGTTGATGGCTGCACGCTTTTAAACATCATTCATGTTTCCAAATCCTTCCCCCTCTCTGCACGTGTAGTCTATTGGGGATTTGACATCTCAAAAACTACTCTATGCTTCCAGTAGTTTGTCAATAGCCAAATAAAAGATTGCTGTCCATGTTTATAGTTCAATTGGAAGTTTTGGATTATAACATCAGACTTGTTCTAGGAACTTTTGATTTACCCTCAATGCTTCAGCAGTTTGTAGAAATAGAAAGCTTGAAACTGAATTAGAGAATTTCATACAGTTTCACTTTCAAATGATAGCAATTTTGGTTAATGAATTTTCACAGGATGAGTGTTGCCTAAGAAAGTTTAATTAAAAAATGGAAAAACTTTAAGCTCACCAAAAAATATCATTGTTGTTTACTTAATCCTTTTTTTTTATCAATTTAGGTATCATGATGCTACGCCTTTCGCATTACCAAATATTTTGCCAGGGAAATTTCATGGTAAAAAAATCAAATAGGCCTTCTGAATGAGAAATATTTCGTACGTGGCTGCAGCTTCAGAAGGAATGTCGCAAGTCCTTAAATTGTCTTTTTTTTTATCACTGGAGACCGTAGTAGTCAGTCTGATAGAACTGTTTTAGTTATCAAATCAAAGCTAAAGGATAAATACTAAGGCGTTGTTGCAGAAAATGACAGTTTGATGGTAGTATTCTTTACTTTAGCGTTGACATTGCAATATCAAAATGGTTATTGATTCTGGGTTTCTTACCTGATCATGTTCAGGTTATCGATCACACTTATATACGAACCTGAGTCTCTTATATTCCTCAGCCAGCGTCCCTTTATTAAATAAAATCACATTTGTGAGTCGACATGGAACCACTCTTGTGACCGTCTGGTATACTACTCATATAGCCCTACTGAGTAAGGTAAAGTCGTAACGGTTGATTCAATTCAAATATATGACATTAAAGTGGCATTGAGTATTTTATTGGAAAAATATGCAAAAGGTTCTAATTAATGGAGAATGTATGAGTGGAGTCGTGAAAATAATTGATTCGTGTTACTGAACTCAAGGCTGGTTCCCGATAATGAAAATCAAACTTTTATGTTCTGGGTGCCCTTCATAGTTTAGGGTGTGTTCGAATCTCCACTCACGTCCCTCCAAAACAATTTTTAGAGTTTTTAGATGTATCCTTCTTGGAGCTTTTGCGTAGACTTAAAGGGGCAGTAGCACGTTTTTTGAT
Organism: Steromphala cineraria; assembly: GCA_916613615.1. Classification (NCBI taxonomy): domain Eukaryota; kingdom Metazoa; phylum Mollusca; class Gastropoda; order Trochida; family Trochidae; genus Steromphala; species Steromphala cineraria. Next base: position 70,162,742 of record OU744726.1, on the reverse strand, counting down.
AATTTTATATTTTAAAATTTTCAGTGATAATTGTAAGTTAATGTTAAATGTATTATTTTTACAGTGTCAAAATTGTCATTACACAAGCCAATCATCCATAGTCGGAGGACAAAGTTTGAAGATTCATATAAAATACATAGGCCGCCATTTTTGTGTGAACACCTTTAATTCATTTTCTGTAAGAAAAAGGAATCGCATGGCTAAACTTTATGTTAAATATTTGAATTATTACTGCTCCATTTAGTTTAAATACATTGTCTTTCAATTGGAACCATTAATTTTCATTTTCCTGACATCACCTCATATTCCCCCTAAAAACGTGCTACTGCCCCTTTAATATAATTGATACATTTAACAACCTGTTATCTCATCGACGAGATAGTCAACAACAAGTGTATTCTTCAAGATTAGCATTGTTAACACAATAAAGAGATTTTATAACCATGTAAAATAATGGATGATTACTCAATCAAGTTTATTTTTGTTGCAACTCACTGTCTTAATTGATTATGCTTATCGATTTATAGACAACTGAATGATCAACTTTGCAGAGACTGGTACCATGTAATTTCAAACACTTGATTAAAATCAGATAAATTACAACTTTGCTTTATCCGCGCAGGATAGCTCTAAATACCACTGTATGATATTGGATGTAGAAGCTTTATAAACATTACATTCAATATCATTTGGATGTTTTTCAATATTTCCAAAGGGTCCTTCGAAGAGAACTTGTTGTAAGACTTACTTCTAATTTAGAGAATTTGTCAACAAACATTACCCGATATTATAGAGGCGTTGTCAGCAAAAATATTACCCGATATTATAGAGGTTTTGTCAGCAAACGTTGCCAGATATTATAGAGGTTTTGTCAGCAAACGTTGCCAGATATTATAGAGGTTTTGTCAGCAAACATATTACCCGATATTATAGAGGTTTTGTCAGCAAACATATTACCCGATATTACAGAGGTTTTGTCAGCAAAATTACCCGATATTATAGAGGTTTTGTCAACATACATTGCCCGATATTACAGAGGATTTTTCAGCAAACATATAACCCGATATATTAGGTTTTTCAGCAAATTAAACGATATTAAAGAGGCATCTGTACTCATCTCTGGGACTCGTTTGTACATGTCAATTACAATAACTTTCGTTAAGCAAATTATCATACGGTGTTTTAATTGGAAGAATGATGTCATGAAAACAAAAATGCATATTGGTACGTTTACCGAAGTTCAAATCAAATATATGTTTCATGCTAGAAAACTAGTACCTGTTACGAAGACAAGATACAGTAGGTTCCTGGAAGAAAATATATTTTTTTGAATAAAAATCAACAGTAAGTCGGTGTATATCTACAATCTGAGTTACCTTATATGTACTTTCACATGTCATTTCATGAATTAGGAAATCAATTTATCGTGAAAACAATTAAAAAAATGAAAATATTCAATAACATTGTTCATGAAGATAAAACTAATCTTTAAAATAATCTTATCTTGAAACTCAATAAGTCTTTCATATGAGATGTACATGTGTCCATATATTGCTCTGACATATTGGTATACTTATATCATGTCAGATTTACTTAAGCTTTTAGTGCTTACACGATTTGTCAAAGAGGACAGAGTTAATGTAGCAATCACATTTAACAAAATATTTTTATCAGAAGAGATAAGGTTGAGAATTTTTTTAAATCTTAATAAGACGACAGTTATATTTACCACATTCTAGTCGAGGTAGACAGAGTTGACCAGGTTAGATATTCTCTGTCCTCGATCTGATATCTTATCTTTCTGAACTAGTTCATAACCAAACCATTAATTCTGGACTAATTGCAACCTCATTTAAATAAGTTTAAAGGTGCTAAATGATTAATTTAATGTGAATGGAAATAGTTGAGTAATACATTAGGTTAAGAAGCCGTATGACTAAGGCATATTAAAAATAATTCCTTTCATACATGTATCATTTAATCAAATGTCAGAAAGTTGACCCACGCCGCTAATGGCTGAAATATTGCCGAAGCGGCGTAAAACATAACTTGTGACCCTGAGAAAAAGTTATTGTTCAATCACAACCTAGAATGACTTTTCAGGAGGAAATATTTAGTAATACAGAAATATAAAGAATTTAAAAAAAAATGAAACTAAACTAGAAGCTTAAGATCGTGTGAGATTTCACATCGAATAAAACGTTATATGCAATAACCGTTCACATAACACAGTGCCAGCTTTGATCTTTGAATTTGTCCATTAGCATGAATTAATAACTAGCACAGAATCTGGTGTTGACTGGCTTTATTCTCCCAACCAAGCTGTACAGGACTCAGAGGGACTGGCAGATCTTGAGGTGGCTAGGCAGGTCGGGGTGGTGGTTGGTGTACGCGTAGGAGAGAAGGTCGAATATCTGGGGGTCGTGGTCCTTCAACCAGTCTCGCGCATGCGCCTCAGTGTCGCAGTAGGAACCGTGATTACATCTGTAATAGAGAAGTGTCAAGAAATAAAGGAAGGTTAAGCTTTCAAGAATTTACAATGGTTGTTAAAGGTCGAATATGATTAATGGTGGACGGTTACAGAAATACAATGTACAATCCCTGGTTTTCATGAATCGACTTTGACCTTTACCAACCATATTTCTGTATATGTTTAAATGCCGTAAATATTGTTTTCTTTTCTACAGTTAGTAACTAGAACGTGTGTCTTAGTCTCATGAAATGCTGAGGTGCATTCCTTGTCTACTTTGTGCCAAACAATTGTATTACGTTTTCAGAATTCTAAACTAATGGTATGCTCATGTTGTGCATGGGTTTCAGTGAATTGCATATTGGAGTCTTACAAGCCTCTGCAACGGTAATCGATATGTGATACTTTACTCGCTAATAGAGCCATTCGATCGTTTATTAAAATCAATCCATTGAAGGATGCGTCAAGCACGTATTTATACAGCTTAATAGATAATGTTATATTGGCTCATAAAAGATTTCATTGCAGGTTCCGGCTTTATCACATTTTTATTTGGAGACATTTTGAAATGTTATAACAGCCCATGGGTGTCTGATAATGATCTTGCAAGACGTTAATTGGTCAGTGGTCAGGACTTGAGAGAGTGTTTCAGGGGAATTTCCAAAGTTGAAAGTGTGTTTCAGGATAATTGGTCAAACTGTACAAAATATGTAGTAGATGGACTGGCCCGAGTTTCAAAAGTAGCTCATGTTCAGCTATATACAGCCAGTAGGAAACTCGGGCTATAGATGGACATGAACTTTTCATTACACTGAAATGTATTTTCATAGGGAATAAGAGGGTATCCTGTTTCAGAGATGGTCCGACATACCTGTTCATCCCGGCGGCACTGCTCTGTCGGTTGACATTGAAGAAGGAGGTGGCAGCCTCAGCGAAGTACTCCTTGTAGTTGGCCATGGCGTAGGCCGAGTGGGTCCACAGGTGTGCAGACTTGGCGTGGTCGTAGGCTGCTCTCACCTGCATGGGCGTGGAATGGAAAAATAAGAACATACAAAGAAAGTAAAATGGTGTTTGCTTCTATAAATGGGTAGTCTCGGTCATCCATGGTCAACATATGCTATCAAGCTGTTATCTGAGGCGTGGTAAGGACATGTCAGACCATGAAATTATACCATGATAATGTCTGCTGAACATAGGGTGGTCGCAAATGTGTCCCACTTCCACATATACTAAAATCCAAAAGAAACGTCCCCTCTATATTTGATTCTCGATTATCGATAGATAAAAAAATATAACAAAACGATATTTGTGTACCTTAACCACTGCATTTTGTGCGTTTAAGCGATGTGTTTCTTCAGATAGTGCCTTGGTATATATAAGAATGGTATCATTTTTTATTATCTTTCGTGATTTTTGATGTGTGTGAAAAAACAAAAGGAGACGTTTCTTTTGAATTTTAGTTTATAATGGTGTGCTAGATGGTCCTCACGCAAGGCATTGAGTGAATCGTCATCAAGATAAGGTCTAAATTCGTTTGACTTAATGATGTTAAAGCATTTTAAATTTTTTACCTCATAATAGTATTATTTTGACATGTAAACGTAAGTTCAAAATATAACAACCCTCACCTTGGCAATATGAGCCGAGTCCAGACCGAACTTCTGCACGAGGTGCCCGAACTCATGCACGACGATGTTCTCCCTGTGATGATGGGGGTCCTTGGCCGTACACATGATGTTGTCTTCCAGGATGATGGAGCGAGTCCCGCTACCCCCGCCAACACTGTCCCACTTCCGCCCGTCAAACGTGCACGTGTGTGCGCAGTGACCCGTGCAGATACCTGCGTGTGCACAACTAAGCCTTTGAAGTTGATATCAGAGGGTGGTAAAAATACTTAAGAGCCGTAGCAAATACTTCAGATATATATGAGACACTTCCTTGGTCATATGATGTAATTATATGTATATGACATAAAGAACAACGAAATGACACGCTTTCGTGTTTGAATTTCTTCGCCATCATTTTTGGCGATTTAGTCTGATCTGTTTATGTATGCATTGAAAACTGCACCTATTGGTGTAATCGTTAATACGACATTAAGAACAACGAAGTGACACGCTTTCGCGTTTTCACTATCATTTGAGGCGATTTAGTCAATTTGATCTGTTTATGTATGCATTGAAAACTGTGCCTACCCTTGCACTCGGGCGTGTCCTTGAGATGGTAGAACTCTGGGTAGATAGAGATGACTTCCGGTCTGTTGAAGACTCCCAGGGACCCCCGGGTAGTGAGGCGGTTGAAGACATCAGTGGGCATGTGGCGCACCTGTAGACTCACGATCAGCGCCGTCTGGTGGTGAGAACATCATGGAATAATGGCGTAGGAGAACATAAAGGAATAATTAATCACAAATTATATGATGAAAATACTTAATGTACTTAATATGTTACGTTAAATTCTACACCATGAAGGTGCATGCTCAAAGCACAGAAGAAATACTTGCTCTGGTACAAGGAGTAACATCTTTCAGTTTTCGTTATGGCAAGAATTGCACGTTACACTCGTTACATCTTTAAACAAGGTATCATTTTATACTGCTGGTTGCACATTAGAATAACCTCGCAAAGGTGACACCAACTCAAATCCTGTTTCAGTGTCGGTTAGGGAATCTCGCTTCAAACTACCATTTCTTTTCAACATTATAACTTGACTGATGTGAAGTCCTGCTTTTAATTGACTCGAAATGAATAATGTAAAAAAAACCTAGGTTAAATTAAAGTAAATATCCTAAAAGAATTCCTAGGTTGAATGAAAAGGGTTGCCGCAAAAATCTACCCAGGCTGAATGAACATGAAAACCGAAATTCAGAGATTGTTTGAGATGGAAGGGAAAGGAAGGGATGCACTCGATCTTCACTATTAAAGTACAATGTATTTATTAACCTTAAGCCCTGTGGAGCCTAAACAAGTGTGATTTACGGTCTTTATCAATCTACATAAATAAAGCTCAACAACTTTTAAAACCTTTAATTTATTAAGTTAGTATTCAATCCTGTTTATCACCTCATATACTGCCTTGTCCGAGGAGCCGGGACTGCCCCCTATCTCGATGTAGTGACCCGACGAAGGTTTACTGTCCTTGATGACCCCGCCTACTCCCACATACTTGGCCTTGAACCCAGCCGGAAGTGCTGCGCGTGGCGCCGGAAGTTGCTCAAGGTACAGGTGGTCCTGCAGACTGCAGGGCAGGGGAAGAGAGAGTTCATCAATCTTTGATGATTTTACTCAAACCATGTCACATAAAATCGGTTTTGATGAAAGAAAGTTGATAAGAAATAACTTCCTTATTTTAAAAAGATTGCTTTGTGCTTTGTTTTTAATGGAACTTATTTGTTATATATAACACGAGTGTAAAAGTCATTTGACGACCCTCAAATATGGACGTTTGATTAAGCGGGACCGTGAAGTGGTTATGGGTTAACTTATTTTTAACAAGCGTAAACACTCGAATCATTGGTTACTTTGCAGGATTATGACAGGAACCCTATATACACACAGTCTAAGTAAACCTAGCCTCAATATTATCCGTTTCACTCCTATACTGAGTTTAGAAAGGTCTAGTAGAGGGTCGCGTCAGCTTACCTTTCTGCGACCTTTGACCCTTCAACGTTATACGTGCGAAGGCAGACTATTGTGGCTTGGTAAGCTGAGTTCTGATTGGTCAATTCGATGCATTGGCATATAGATTGTATTTACACATAATGTCCAAGATTATGATAACATTATTCTTCGCTACAAATGTGGTCTGGCAGACTTACGTTAGTCGTGGGCTGAAGTCATCGGTTTGGCACCCTCCTGAAGTGCAAGACGTGATATGTTAGGGCGAGCTACCTTTTCAAAATTAATTTTCAAAATTGTTTAATACAATGGTCGATTTAAGCAGATAAGCATCAAGGGCAGTTGGTTGCCATATTAAAGTCTAGTAATTTTAACGCTGTTGTATCATAATCAAATTTAATGAAAGAAAACTAGTTTTTACCTGATTGTATAACTGTATAAACGGCAATGACGTGGAACCTATTATGGAAGTAATGAATGAAAACAAATTAAATGATCACACTTAGAAAAAACGGACTATTTAGAATGGTTTGGCTTGAAATGATTGATAATTCCTCTTTGTATTCTTATTTCAACATTCTTCGTAAACTGAGTTTACATGCAATTTACACGTTAACTGAATTGGATTCTTAAAAGTTTAGTTGTATTCATATATAGAGTTGGAATGTCTACAGCGAGGGTATTTTAGGGCATTGGTACGAGAAATAGTAGAAAACATGATGACCTTTGATAATTTTGAATGAGGAAACTATGAAAATAATTTTCTGAAAGAAGTAATGAATCAATGTCCCAAAATTTCAAATCTGTTGATTAAATTGCCTGAGAGTCATGAATGTAGATGTCACACTATGGATACCTCCTTACTTTCCCTAATGAGTTCCTGTATTTGGAAATATGGTTTTTGGATATCAATTGTACCATCGGCTGTCATCCTTTACGCCAAAACTTTAAATACCCATAGAATTACAGTGTTTCTATCGTGCTGTCCATTTGGAAATATGCCCATTGGTGCCACATAGTACCATCAGCAAGGGATTTCCTTTCGACATGTTGACATATTTAGAAGGTCCTGCAGTCTAAGTAAACTTAGCCTCAATATTATCCGTTTCACTCCTATTCTGAGTCTAGAAAAGTCTAGTAGAGGGTCGCGTCAGCCGACCTTTCTGTGACCTATGACCCTTCAACGTTATACGTGCGAAGGCAGACTATTGTGACATGGTAAGCTGAGTTCTGGTTGGTCAATTCGATACGTGGGCTGACGAGACCTTGTACTAGGCCTTTCTAGACTCGGTATAGGAGTGAAACGGATGATATTGAGGCTAGGTTTACTTAGACTGCAGGTCCTGTGGAGGAATTAAACATCTCCAAATGCTTGTTCAGTGCACGGAATAGCTTGATGTGGTCTTCACATTACCTCTCTTCCCTTAACTAACATCAGTCAGCTTTTTGGATCGTATACATTGTGAAGAGTAAGATTATACAGGGTTCATAAGATTTTAAGACCCCCAATTCAAGCTTTTTCAAGGCCTGAGCATATCAATATCAAGGCTTATAATACGTGTACATTACTATTCACAAATACATAACAACATTATGCACACGAACTGGTAGGTTATTCCCCTGGTAGGAGTGGAAATATCTTTGTATTTCCTGGTGTACCCAAGAACATTAGCACATGTAAATACTTACCCTGACTTTTATAATATACATTAATAAGGACAGAAGATTAATGACATCTGTAGGAAGTTGTGCAGAAAGCTCTACAGAAATCTAGCTTTTTATAATCACAAACATACAGTTGCGTGTTGGTGTAACCTACTATGCATTTACCCGTTGACACACTTTTTTCTTATAGTGGACTGATTAATTTAATTTTTTCAGTCAATCAATCGAATATTAATATTTGGATGCTTGGCTGAAGATGCTGTAAACTTACAACCAAGATTTCCATGTACGCCTTACCCGAACGACTCACCATCTTGTTGTAATGTCTAATGTAAGGCTAATATATACAACGTCACGGGCGAAATGAAACAGTTTCTAAACGAGGAGAGTTGCTCGATACGTTTTCACCTTGCCGTGGGAAGATGAATATAAGGATACATTGAATAGAAGTGGTTCATTGAATCTTGGACATATAATTTATGATAAGTTGAGTGAAGTTAAAAATTTGGGAGGATTACAGAATTGAAAATTTGGAAGAGCGCATGTATTCGCGGTCATGAATTCATCTGCCTAATGTCTTGTGAAAGCAGTGTATTTGCTAATTTGAAAATATACAATTCTCGAACGTTGAATACTACTTACATGATTATAACACTTTAATACATATGTCTTTAAGAACAAATTAACTTGTTTTTAACAATCAGAGTATAATGTTTCATCTGTTGATCATCATGATTGCGTGATTTGCCATTCACATGCAAATCGAGCCACTGAGCCCAGGTGAAGCACACAAAGACAGCAAGTCATAAATGCATCGGGAAGGGTGAGATGGTGTTCTATGGGGCCGTGGTCTTGTTCCTGACTAAGTAGAATGGTACACATTATCCTTCTTTACTCAGGGCTGAAAATTCTTGTATGGATACTATATGTCACCAGAGGACTTTTCATCAGCATCTGTACTGAAATTTAAAACCCTTGATTTGGATTAGCCAGTAACTGCTACCTCGATTCGGCCTAGCAACTTCTATCAGACGTTGAAGAACACCATCTGTCTATCATAGAGGAAGGTTACTTCAAGTTATTAGATCACACTTGTTTGTTCACCTTTTCGTGTTACCCCAATAAGGAGGAAGCTTACATGTGATGTACAAGTATATTAAATTCTATATTGACTATGACCATTTGTACACTTTCAAATCTTATCCTGGTTGAAACATGTTCTTATGACTGAGACGGTTTCCTTTGTGTTATTTGTATGCGGTGAAAATACTTGAATGAACAATTTGCTACATTTGGTAGAGTCAATGAAATTAAAATACATATTTACCACTCCATGGTGCCTAGTCTGTATGATAAGATAAGAGCAGTAACAGGTTTGGTAAGTAACCTAGTTTTAGAGTTGATAAGCAGTAAACGTCTTCATAAACCTCAGGCATATTGATCTGGACTAATTTGAATCTAAAGCAAATTAATTACTTATTTAACTTAAACTCATTCAAGGTGTAAATATGTTTTTATAAACTAGGTATCATGATTAAATTTAGAGTAATAACTTTAAGGATATGATTGCTCATTTCATATAGTTGCGCTAATGTAAGTATTTTAACTTGATTGCTAGATTTGCATTATAATTCCCAGTTTTCTCTGGCTTCTTCAGGCTTTGTTTGACACTTAACTTGCTACAGGAACAATTAATAGTCACGCAAATTTTTTTATATCATTAAGTAAAAAATTGCATTATTTCAGCTTATGAAATATTGTTATGAAAAGTATTTCAAAGATTACATAGCTATTGTTTCTGGGGAGGAATATGAAAATAGGTTTTAAGGGCAGGGCCCTGGCGGTCCTTATTTAAGAAATAGAAGACGAGTTGGTGTGCATCTATCTGCGCTCACCTGTATGTTTTATTCAACAATAGATGCACAACAACGAGTTTTCTATTTCTAATATGAGATATCCTTAACAATTACTCGCTTTTTATATAAAATCAGTTAAAAATAATGGTACTTTAAAAGAATACATTTTGAAAAATAATGATGCCTCACTTCGTAGAACATATTTAGTAGCATTTGATGAGTCCATCGTTATGTATAGGGATGGGTGCTCAAATAATCACAAAATCAAATGAATTGAACATTCAATGCATGTGAATTTTATTTGTGGAACATAGAGAATTAAACATTTGCACAAGATATCTATTCTCGATGACATGTGATTTGGTTTCGAATCGACAGACGCCGAGTCAGCCATGACAATAGATCAATGGACTTGACAATTATGACGTCAATTGATAAGTAACGTTCTAATAACTGAAATGACGTCATTAATCTTGCGCATGGTTGTATTGTCAAATAAAGCACATTGTCGGTCCCATTGTCCCAATGCCCTGGCTATCTTAAATTACTCATCACAGGTTCACCAAATCCATAAATTTTTCATCACTGTCAGGCATCTATACACAAGGTTTCAGGTTTCCAGGTCTTTTGCTTCTGGTTCTGGTAAAGAGAAAAAGTTTACGCCAGGTCAGCTGGACGGACGTACTGCAAAAAGCTTATCGCACCTTTCAGCCCTGGGGATAAGAAAACTAAAAGACTTCTGGATATCAACATGTTTATTGTGAAAAGACAAGTTTTTACTCGCCCCTGTAAGATATCACAGTGTAATATAAATAACACAATTGAAGTATGACGTCACAGTAGTGTGTGGTTGTGACGTCATTGTGGAAGCATGCCGTCACAATGGCTGCCGAGTTGCCGAAAAGTTCGTTTCAGCCAACTGTCGCCGGTTTTGCTTGATTTTGAGGGCAAGTAGTAAACAGAATACTAAACTCCCTTTAATTTAATGCTATTTTTATTAAACTCGTTAATGATTTGGTATCAAAGTCGCTTTTGCTCGTTTTATCCACAATCATTAACTCGTTTAATAAAAATAGTATTAAATGGAAGGTCGTTTAGTATCCTCTATATATATCTCATTTCAAGATAGAAATTTGTGAAGTATATGCATGGGTTCGATCATTGTGTTTCACATTCTAACAATTGTTTACAACAACAATTCATGTATCAGTTTGGATAAATTGATCCTTTTAATAATAATAATAATGTCTTCAAGAACACAACAATTATTTCTGTCAAGTGTATTGATTTACTGTCAGTTGGACTCGATGCAACCTGCTTGTACATTATATTTGCACTTGCTGAAATTACCTTGCAAAGGTACAAGTTGTTTAATAGCTAAATCAAACCCTGTATACCCACTCCTCCATACTGATGGTAAATGTAAAATGTGTAATGTCCATGAATAATTTATCATTTGTTTATCCACATTTCATAAACATTGTCATGTGATGCCATAGTTTGTCTTGAGGTAATCAATGACTGATGACATGCTATTGAGAGTGTTGAGATGTCTCCGCTCGGCCCGCCCCAGGTTGTGATCCAGCATGTACATTAGATGATGATGGAAACACGTGTAGGGCGCTCCCAGAGATAGACCCAGCTCCACCTGTAATATGAACACACAGCATGGTTTAATAGCATCAATGTAGGAATGGTGAGTTTGGCAATTTCAAAGATTTCAGGGATGTTATGAAACATAAAATATGTAATTGATTGAAAACACAAATTACTATCATCAAAGTTCTAGAGAAGAAGTTTAAAATTGTGAAAGTGAAATTAATTTTACAGGCAGTGCTCAACATTCGAGGCCCAGAGCCTTATAGACCTCTCAGGAATAATGAGCTTAACTGCTCAATCTGAAACAATGACACTGGTTGCACAAAAGTCATTCTTCATGACTATCTATTAAATAGGAGCCTTTTATACAGTCTAATTCTTCAAGTATAGATTACTTAAATACACATATGAAGTGAAGCCTAGAAAAATTAAATAAAAGATATGAAGGTACAGTAAATTTTGTATACATATGCATAGACAACATTCAAGTCTATGTGCACAAATCCAGCAGTATTTCTAGAAAGTGCTCCCCTTGTAACAGAAGTTACTGACGAAGAATGACACAAGTAAGAAAGAAAGAAGCACGACCTACCCAGTCCTGAACACACTGCTGGGGTGTCTCGGTGTAGCCTGCGTACAGCGCTGGGTTGGCGAGGATTCCTCGTGCTGACATCACACCTGTGTAACAAGTGAGACAATCATATACTTTCAAGTGAATGCAGAGTCTCCATTTTTTTAAAGAAAGAACAGTAGATGGTCTGGTCTGTGATTTTTTTTATTAGAGTCATTGTTAAAGTAACTTAATACTTTACAAGTGCTTCATCTTAAGAAAACGGATTAAAAGACAAATGAAACTATGTTGTGGTGAATCTCCTTTAGAATGTCAAGAATGTTTTTTGGAATTTCCCCAACTGAAGCCTCCACCGGTGAACTATTCAATTCCTGGATTTGTATTTATTTACAGAGAAATACAACAGGCAGTTCCGTCAAATTTCATAACATTAAGTTGGGAAAAATGTGATAGTCTGATGGATGGTCAAGCTATGCGTTAAAATGGCACTGAAACTGACCTCTTTGCATATTAAACTAATAACAAGACATGTACATGTTCAATTGCTCACCATCTACACCTGTTCTTTCACTGACATTGACGACATCCTCCATGGAATTTATGTCGCCGTTAGCAACCACCGGAATCTGGACACTCTCTTTGATCAGCTTGATGGCATCGTAGTGGACAGGCTGACACCTCTCGTCCTTAGTTCGTCCGTGGACGGAGAGAAATGATATCCCAGCATGCTCTGCCTTTCTGCACAGGTCAACTGTTGTTCTGGAGAATGAGATTTGGTTCAATAAAATTACAATATTGGAAAATCTTACAGTTCATATGATGATCCTTATGATACAAAAATAAGGAATTTCTAAATTCGTGAGTTTTGGAACATGCTAAGGAATCTGTGGACTATGGAATTCCAATTGGAACATTTCTCTTTTTATATTTTTTAGATACAAAATATAGCAAAAAAACTGTCTACAAAATATTCTGAGTATTAATTTATCAAATTTGATAGCCTGATTGTTGATGACAATACCCTTGTCAAGAACTGTGTATCAAAATGTTTTGCTTACAAATGCAATCATGAAAAGTTAATTGGTATTATTTTTGCTAAGAAAATAATTTTCTTTTGAAACATGTATGCCTAACACTCATTTTCAAAACTAGAAATCAAACATAACTTTTATAACAAATATCTGTTTACTCACCTGATATCGTTATGAATCCTGATCTTGATGGAGACGGTGAAGTCCTCAGATACTCTAGCTCGAGCTGACTTCACCATGTCTGTGATCAGCTCCGGTTTGTTGATGAGACACGCTCCGTAACCCTCCGCCATTGCCCATCTGAAGAGACAACAACTATTTCCTTGTAGTCACGATGATCATGAATGATGCATATTTACAAAACTTTAAAAAACTTAAACATCTCTCCCATCACTGCATTGTAATTGTTCCCAAGTTGATATGTTAATGTAAAGACATTCACTGATATTAATAGCAAAAGATCATTTTATGATAACAGTTAATATTTTGAACTGAAATGAAGAGATGATATCCCTAAATATTCAAACTTTTGCTAATGAACTGTCTCCTACCTTTGAGGACATCCACAGTTGAGATCAACACCATCAGCAAATCTTTAAAATAAATGTTTTGATAACATAATTTCACTTCTAGAATTCATCAATACATCATCATCAGCATTATCATATTCATTTGTGAATGCGTTTCATCACAAAGCACAATTCATCAAGCACAAAACCATTAACTTTGCATTTTTTATCAAACTTTGAACAGAAATATTCAAATGACACATCAGTAAAAGAAAAATCTTACCTGAAAGAGCATAAATGAGAAGAAAATAATCTATGTCATTTTTTAAATAATTGTTTTATACTTAATGTCTTGTCTTAAATCTTATTAATGAATATCTGATGCATTGGGTTTTGATGTTATAACTCTTAGTTCCCAGACTTTGCCAAAATCAAATTAATCTGATGCAAAACACAATCAAAAGTATATTAATCTGATATTAAACATTAGACAACTCACGGTGAAACGATTTCTGCTGCATCCCCAAAATCTTTTGCATTGCTTGCTGCAAACTGTACAATTAGTGGACGGTCACCTATGTAAATGTTAATGTTTATTTTATAGAGTTCTCAATTTCCTAAAAATTATCTTTTTAGAATTACTAAACAAAAACTATGTATTATGATTGGCTATGTATCAAATTCAGTACAACTTGTAGTCAGTATATATCAGAGAAGCTTGATCATTATATATATAACATAAAGATAGATTTGAGACTGAGTTTTATGTGTTCCTGTATTATACAAACATAAAAAGATGTGCTTTTGTGTGAATTTTACCTTTTAAAATGAATTTATCATCTGAAATGACTAAAATGTTGATACTATCGCTAGTTAGACGGGCTATGGCTACTATTGATCGGTTAAAAATGACTATCGATAAAGAACTATCGGCAGAGCAACAATCATGAAAAGTTGATAGTTAGATCAAATGAATCTAATCCAAATTTCTCTCATTGATAATAAAGTGTTATCTTACTCACCTGCACAAGTTGTGAATTCACTATCCCTAGCTTTCTGTGATTGGTTAAAGCTACTGGATATGATCATTGGGGTGAAAGCAATATCACAGTCATACTTTCTCACCAGCATTCTGAATGGCAACCTGAAAGAATCATTTGAATAACTAGATTCAGTTTTCTTGTATCAGATGCGTTAAAAAAGTAAGCCATATATATGCTAGTAAATGTACAAATACATGTAATATGATATTACATTGACAGAATTTTCTTTAAAATGTTAAGAGGTAAGAGATAATGATTGAACTTGTCTTTAAATGTTCTATTTCCTAGTGAAATTAATAAATAATTATTGAACCTGTCTGGACATGTAAAATATAATAGTTGATAAATTCATTTTCACTGGCATTTATTTTTCATATTTTTTTAAATTTCATTATGAACTTACTTTGAATAGCGAACCATAGGTGCACATATCTTGACAACCTTTTTCTCTTGAAATAGTTCAAGTGGTTTCTTCCAAGTAAAATCCTTTTTCTGTTCATCATGTATTTCAGCTATTGTCATTCCAGCAACAGCATCATGCAGATCACTATCTGCCATTCTTATCATTGAAGTCTTATGAAAAATCTTGTTGTACAAAATATTTTAATTATTCCTCCATTATTTAATGAACACTTCTGCTTAGCTCAACCAAGAATTATTAGTCATAAATTTGTCATTAAGTGTGTTGGAGGATTGTAGCTGGAAGTGGTCACAACATCATCATTTATCAAATAGTCTTTTCGACTGAGGTTTAATCAATGAAAGTGGCACATATGATATAGAGTTGTTATTTCTTCAATTGTAAATCCATAAAATGGCAGATGTAAATAAAAATACACAAACTGAAATTAAATTCATTAAAAGTTAATATTACAAGCACATGATCTTCTGAATTATGGTTAAGAAATAAACTGTCAGTGATTTTCACACACAAACAAATTACAATTTATTATTTTGTTTACTGTTAACTGCAATATTCTGCAGTGCAGCCTGTGCAGGGATTGTTTGTTCCCGCTTCACTACTATAGAATCACTACCAACGATATCGTTTACCAATACAAGAATCCGATCTTTCATGATGATAACCTATCATATCTAATACTGTTATCAATCACATTTTCCACTGAGCTCGACACAACGAGTTTACTTTTCCACACGTGGGAGTGCAACCGGAAATAAAACAAACCGTGACCTTCAACTTACAATCGGAAAATATCGGCAATGTTAAGCGTCGAATTCGAACCCAAATAAACTCGCTGAAATGTCATTGTGCAATGCATTATTTCCGATAGTTCTTAATTAAATGTATGTTTTTAAGAGTTGATCCCCGGAATTGATCCACTATACTATCTGATATACATGTAAATGTGATTTAGCAAAAAGAAAACGCTACAGTTTGTCTAGAGATGGCAAGTTAGTTTAGGTTACGGATTCACTTAGTCATCGGCAATTTCCGGAGACACGGAAGCAACATGGATGCCGACGTGTTGGATTTGCTTGAGCGAGACGGTGAGAAAACAAAAACCTACAATATTATGATTTACTGCAATAATATCTCTTTATTGTAATTAGCTCAGCAGGCTAACGCTGGCTACGATATTAATTATTTGAAAAGTTTACGATGGCAAAATTCAGTAATAATTAAATGGCTGTCACTTCTGACTTTATTCAGTCTTCACTTCAGTCTCCCAGTCCAGATCTAGTAGTTGCTTAAGTATGGCTATCAGTGGCAGAAAATGACAGTGTGACAAGTCGGCAGTTCTGCCATTATTTTATAAAGAAAATATTTTGCAATATCATGTCAACCACTGAAAGTTATTAAAGCCGTCAACCTATATATTATAGAAATATTAAATATTTGGATTCATGCAAGTACATTTATTTGCAGAGCTCCAATATTATAACATTCAATAGTGACATGCATCCAATTAATAGCATCAAGACATGTACAATCATCTTTTGCATCTTTCATCTTGATTTTTTTTCTTGTTGCAGATGTTTTCAAACAATTTTTGGAAGAATCTTTTGATGTCAAGGCGCATGCTAATCGTGCCATACAAGGCCTGGCTATCTCTGAGCAGCTTGGCAAGTTAGCTGAGGGAATATCACTGCTGGACAAGGAGATTCACTCACAGGTATCTTGATTGATTTGTCATTCATCTTGTGGGATAGATATACATATCAATTTCAAATGCATGATCTTTACAAAAAATACAAGATTCCCCTTAAGCTACATTTCGTTTATAGACGTAAGGGTAGAGTCATCGTCCAAAAAAGCATTTAACATTTTAAACAATATATATTTCAGTCCAAGCAATGACACTTGCAGTCAATATTTTCATTGTTTAATAGCAGATGATATTAAACCTGCATCGTTAGTGCAGAATTGTTTTCATGTAAATGTTTTATCATTTTGAAGCAATTCTTGTCAATTATTCTGAAGCATCTGTTGATATTATGAGACATTTTGTAAAATTACACATAAGCAGCTGTGACCCAGCATTTGTGAGGTAATGGCATCATTTGTGATAATAGTTTTGCATTTTCCTGTGAAACTAATAATATACAAATTCCAAACTCCAGATAGTTGAGCACCATGACGACCTGTTGTCTCAAGCTACAAGTGTTGAAACACTCGAAGGTGAGTTTTCGTTGCTTTTATGCATCTATAATTTCAGAACATTGTACTTCGGATCTGAGGGAAAGATAATCCAACAATGTTGTTCCTAGGCGATCAGCTAAGGGGGTCATTTTGGCAATATTTTAGCAGATGGGCCCCTTTGCAACGGTAAAAGTATCCTACATCTAATAATTTAAAGGGACAACCAGCCAAAAGGCTGGGCAAATGTCCCCAGGACCCCCTCTAGGAACAACACTGATCCAATGTTCAATATTTTAACCTGCTTCACATGAAAAGTCTTCATGTTAGCCATTGAAGTCTTGACAGTTGACTATTGGATTGGGAAATGCTGCAAGACTTTAGTCTGTGACTGAGTTATGCCTTGCACAGGAAGTTATATTTGTAGTCAACTTGTTTCAATACATTCTTGAGCTAACCTATCAGGCTAAATAAAATAAATTAGACTTTAACATCCTAATGACGAGCTTAGTTACCCTAGTACTAGTAATTGTTCTTGAAATCATGTCCATATATTGTTTACAACTATTTGTTGTGATTTCAGGAGTGCTTCAGATGATGCAGACGAGAATTCAGTCCCTTCTGGCTGCTATGGACAGGTGAGTTGGTGACTTCAAAAATATTCTCATAGTATCCATTGATGTTCAAACAAAATTATTTTACCAGCGATACATAATACCAAAAAAAAAGAAAATTTTATCAACTACTATCAGTTATTTTGCAGTGTCTCTGAGATCGTACTGTATTTGTGTATGTTACAGAGTGAGGTTAAAGGTGACTGAGCCATACAACAAGATTCTTGCCAGAACTACACAATTACGGCACCTTCAGGTGGGTGGAATCCTAGGTTTCATAATATTTTTATTCTAAATGGTTTTGTTTAGTTATGGCTAGTCAGATGTAATTCTGATTTGAAAATGTTTTTGAGGAGCTTTATAAATTTCATCATTTCTAAGTTGTTTGATGATCACAGTTATTTCACTTACCATATTCGACGTAATAAGCGTCCTTTTCCTATAAGCACCCCCTTATCCAGGCATACCTTACATGACAAACCTATGAAATTTTACATAAATATGGTTTCGAGACTTGATTTAAGTCCTTCTCTTTTATCACTGTCATATGTAGATCCAAAATATACAAACATTTGTATCATTTGACTGAATGATTAAGACATTTTAATAAGCTCCCCCTCTTCCAATTTTTTAACCTCCCAGGGCACTTAATAAGTTGAATAAGGAATTGAACCAAACTAATGAGTCCCTGATAGAAGTGTCTCTTTAATGTACATATTCTACACGTTACAGGAAACCTGTGACCTGCTGCGAAGAATCATCCGGATCATGTACCTCAGCAAGCGTCTCCACACTCAGCTGCAGGGAGGATCAAGGGAGATAACCAAGGCTGCTCAGAGTCTCAACGAACTAGGTATGATTGAGTCATGTACTGTGTACATGAGATAAATTGACTTGATTTCTAATAGTGATAGCTAATTCAACCTATAACATAAAAGTTTGAATACTGCATTGGTCTTCAAATTTTGCTTGATGGAGAGATTGTTCTGCATGCAATGAGGTCCTTATGATTCAGTCAGTAGTGATTGATCCATAGGTTGGGTTCAGGGAGTTCAAACCCAGCTCACAAGATTTCATTTTACGTTAATGCAAAATCTGTTCTGAGATAAGAAAATTAATACTTTGTCCTTTAATAATTCTTTGGCTTTGATAGATTAGATTCAATGAAAGCCGCATTAACTTCTGCCTCATCTAACTTCACAATTTCATTCAGTTCACTAAAGTAACCAGGTCAAGAAAATATTTATCTAGGAATTTTATAAAAAAAAATCTTGTTTTTGGCCACTTATTTATTTGATGGCGAAGTGTTATCTTTGTGTATATTTGTATTTAAACTTTTCCTCCCTATCGCCCAGACTATGTGTGTGAGGGTGTGGACCTGTCGGGTATCGAGGTGATAGAGACGGACCGACGCTTCATCAAACAGGCCAGGAAGGAAGTGGAGACTCAGGCCCAGAAGATGCTTGAACAGGGCATAGAGACACAGGTGGGTAACTTGTAGAGACACAGGTGGGTAACTTGTAGAGACGCAGGTGGGTAACTTGTAGAGACACAGGTGGGTAACTTGTAGAGACACAGGTGGGTAACTTGTAGAGACGCAGGTGGGTAACTTGTAGAGACACAGGTGGGTAACTTGTAGAGACACAGGTGGGTAACTTGTAGAGACACAGGTGGGTAACTTGTAGAGACACAGGTGGGTAACTTGTAGAGACACAGGTGGGTAACTTGTAGAGACACAGGTGGGTAACTTGTAGAGACACAGGTGGGTACCTGGAGCGCGGAGCGCGGTGGTGTAGTGGTTAGCTTGCTGGCCTATCACGCCAAAGACCCGGGTTCGAATCCAGGTGGAGACACCAAAGATTTATGACCTGAGCTTTACACCGTGTTGTGTCCTTGGGCAAGGCACTTCATCCACATTGCACTCAGTCTACCCAGCTGTACAATTGGGTACCTGAATACGGGAAGTACGGACCTGTGTGGTCGCGCGAAGCGCTTAGTAGCGGCTTTGAAAATACAATTCCTTCAGGGTAATAATGTACAGCCAATGAGCAGTGCTTGCACTGGATATTAGAGACACAGGTGGGTTGAGTTATATGACTCAGGTGGGTAACTTGTAGAGACACAGGTGGGTAACTTGTAGAGACGCAGGTGGGTAACTTGTAGAGACACAGGTGGGTAACTTGTAGAGACACAGGTGGGTAACTTGTAGAGAGACAGGTGGGTAACTTATAGAGACACAGGTGGGTAACTTATAGAGACACAGGTGGGCAACTTGTAGAGACATAGGTGGGTAACTTGTAGAGACGCAGGTGGGTAACTTGTAGAGACACAGGTTGGTAACTTATAGAGACGCAGGTGGGTAACTTGTAGAGACACAGGTGGGTAACTTGTAGAGACGCAGGTGGGTAACTTGTAGAGACACAGGTGGGTAACTTGTAGAGACACAGGTGGGTAACTTGTAGAGACGCAGGTGGGTAACTTGTAGAGACGCAGGTGGGTAACTTGTAGAGACACAGGTGGGTAACTTATAGAGACACAGGTGGGTAACTTGTAGAGACACAGGTGGGTAACTTGTAGAGACGCAGGTGGGTAACCTATAGAGATGAGGTGGTTAACTTGTAGAGACACAGGTGGGTAACTTGTAGAGACACAGGTGGTTAACTTGTAGAGACACAGGTGGATAACTTGTAGAGACACAGGTGGGTAACTTGTAGAGACACAGGTGGGTAACTTGTAGAGACACAGGTCGGTAACTTGTAGAGACACAGGTGGGTAACTTGTAGAGACACAGGTGGGTAACTTATAGAGACACAGGTGGGTTGACTTGTAGATTAAACAAAACAAGTGTTCAAGCTGTGATAGTGAGTTAGAGATTAAATTGTCTCAAAAAAGCTTTTGGTGTCTTTTGTAGAAGAACCTAAAAGGAACTTTGATTTTGTCATATTTATTGTTGACACACAAAATAGCACAGCTTGACCTTGACATTAGATTCTTTGAGTCAAGAAAAAAACGTGGTTGTTACCATGGCATTTGAATCAACAATTAAAATGCGTCTCAACCTTTCACCACCATGACAAAATTTTCAAGGAAAGGTATACAAAGATAATGACTGCTGTAGCTCCTCAGGGTGGTATATAAAGTTATCAAAACTCCCATTGTTGTCCATGTTGTTGTGACTTTGTTCAAGATAGGATGGAAGCAGCATAATTGACAAATGGTAAATTAACATCATTACTTGTTGTGAGATCACATATTGTATATTGTTCCATGACCGTGTATTCCCCAGAACCAGACACAGGTAGCCACGTCTCTTCAGGTGTTCCACAATCTGGGATCTCTACACACCGTAGTGGAGAAGGTCATCAACAGCTGCCGGGAGACGCTTCACAACAACATCCGCAGCTGTCTCAATGTACAGGCGCTCTCTCACGCTCAGGGGGCCAGTAAGGGTAGGTTGGCAGAGTGTGTGAAGGTATTAAGGACAACTATCAGTTGTTAATGAGCTAGACTCATTCCTGATTGGTAGCCTTAATTCAACTTATGAAAATGGTACTTAGCTTTTGATTCTTTGAAAATACTTTTGACGTTATCAGAGGACAGAGGTTGATATTTTGTGACCAATAATTAGGTTGGCCTTAAAGTTTGAAAAGGTTTGACCAGCTACTATTTCCTTTAAAAAATTATTTGTCTTTTAAAGAGCTAGATCAGCCATTCCCCAGCTGTACGTTTCCTTTGAAGAATAGTTAAAAAAATTCATCAAATAGGTGCATTGATTGAACATGTTTTGTAGATATTACATATAACAAGATTGCATGCTACCTGCAGGTCCAGGCAAGGCTGCAATGCCAGTCCCGGGGAACACAGCGGCTATGAGAGCCTCTCTATGGACCAACATGGAGAAACTGATGGACAATATCTACGCCTCGTGTGCTCAGGTGATCATTTGCTCTGTTTGTAAACATCTTCTGACTTGAGCATTTTAACATGTGAACAACTTAGTTTGTGCCAACCAATCTAACTATCTGTCTGGACTGCTGTCTTGTATCTTACCACTTATAAAGCAAATTTGCATGATTTTACAAGTGCTGACTTAATTACGGAGACACTTTGTATTCTCATAACAATTTGCATGGCTCTGAAGCCTGCCAAATACTATTTATTAAATACTGATATAGATTTAAAGTCTCATCGAGCTGCTGAATGAATAAGTGGACACACTCTTAGGATAAGTTTGTTAAAAAATAATCATTTATAACTTTTCCTGTTGCCATGGTAACAGATCCAACACCTACAGAAAGTCCTTGTGAAGAAGAGAGATCCTGTAACTCATGTCTGCTTCATAGAAGAGTTGGCGAGGGTAAGTTCATTTATGAAGAGATATACATTTTGCATTATTTACTCTTCATCTGTTCAACTTTTCAAAAAAAAAATTGTTTTATCTGTGAATTATTTATATTTTGTGTGTTTTTAATGAGATATTTAAATGCATTCAAATTTCATAACGTTGAAAAATGAATTCTTTCATTAAAAGATTGTTTCATCTCTGTATTTATTATATTGTTTATATTTTGTTCCCAGCATCGGCATGGAGATGTTAACATTATGCAGGAATTCTGGGAAAGTATCACCAGTATGTTGACATCCGAGTTCAACGGGGCTGCAGAAAGTGAGTACCAGTATATTGTTTTGATACATAAGCTTATTGTGTTTCATTGATAGCTGTCATTGGGATGTTTATTTGTTTCATCAACAAGATTATAAAACAGCATCACTTAATGATTGTCCTGAAATCTGATGACATTGTTCTGAAGTGACAAATTTTCTGAATTGTCCATTTATGTAGATTTATTTCAACTCTGCTCAATGAGGTATTCTCTTTTTGTTTCCAAAATAATTGAAAATAACACTTTGTGATGTTATTGGGGGCTGCAGAGACTGATTTCAGTTTCAATGTAGGCAAATTCTTTCAAATTGGTTTGCATTCAATCAAGAAATAGCAAATAATGTACTAAACCTTTCACACATTGAATAACAAGCAACCAACTCTTCTCATAAGTATATTATTGAATGGGACATAGTATTCTAAGTCTTATCAGCAAGACATTTCACGACAAACGCTCCTCCCTACAGCCTCCACATTCCTGAAGCAAGCGTTCGAGGGTGAGTACCCCAAGCTACTGCGCCTGTACAACGACCTGTGGAAGAGACTTCACCAGTTCACCATCAGTATGGCGGTCACACCCACCTCTGCTGCCCCCGATGTGCCGGTGTTGGATGAAACGAGGGAGGAAGACTTCTTTATACAGACTGACAGGACCAAAGAGAGTGCTTATGAGTGAGTTCAAACTTGGGCTTGATGATCGTGGATAAGTGTTCCGTTAATTCTCTAATTACTCGACTTCTTTATACAGATAGACAAGATCGAGGAGAGTGCTTATGAGTGAGTTCAAACTTGGGCTTGATAATCATGGATAAGGGTTCCGTTAATTCTTCACTTACAGCTTTGAGGGGGCTTTTGTTAAATAAAAACTTCTTTAAAAAACAACAGGGATTTGGTTATCAGTGAATCTAATCTCAGGAATGTTTGCTTTTTAGCTCATCAGGACTGAAAGTCCAGATGGGCTTATGGCATGGCCCGTCGTCCGGCGTCCGTCCGTCGTCCGTCCGTCGTCCGTCGTCCGTCGTCCGTCCGTAAACTTTTGACACTTTCGACTTCTCCTCATGAACCATACACATTAGAGAGCTTAAATTTTGTGTACAAGTACCTTAGCATATGGAGATTCTAATTTGTAACATTGGTGACCCTGTGACCCCAAATAGGGTCACAGGGGTCACAACTTTAAAAACCTATTTTCATCTTCTTCTCCAGTTCCAGAAGGACTAGAGAGTTAAAAATGATATGTGCAGACTCCTTGGCCAATGGGGATTCTAATTTGTAACTTTGGTGACCCTGTGACCCCAAATAGGGTCACAGGGGTCACAACCTTAAATACCTATTTTCATCTTCTTCTTCAGTTCCAAAAGGAGTAGAGAGTTAAAAATTATATGTGCAGACTCCTTGGACAATGTAGATTCTTATTTGTAACTTTGGTGACCCTGTGACCCCAAATAGGGTCACAGGGGTCACAACCTTAAAAACCTATTTTCATCTTCTTCTCCAGTTCTAAAAGGACTAGAGAGTTGAAAGTGATATGTGCAGACTCCTTGGACAATGGGGATTCTAATTTGTAACTTTGGTGAACCTGTGACCCCAAATAGGGTCACAGGGGTCACAACCTTAAAAACCTATTTTCATCTTTTTCTCCAGTACTAAAAGGACTATAGAGTTGAAAATGATATGTGCAGACTCCTTGGCCAATAGGGATTCTTAATTGTAGATTTCGTGACCCCATGACCCCAAATAGGGTCACAGGGGTCACAACCTTAAAAACCAATTCTCATCTTCTTCTCCAGTTCCAAAAAGTCTAGAGAGTTAATATTGATATGTGCAGACTCCTTGGACAATGGGGATTCTAATTTGTAACTTTGTTGACCCTGTGACCCCAAATAGGGTCACAGGGGTCACAACCTTAAAAAACTATTTTCATCTTCTTCTCAAGTTCCAAAAGGAGTAGAGAGTTAAAAATTATATGTGCAGACTCCTTGGCCAATGGGGATTCTAAATTGTAGATTTCATGACCCCATGACCCCATGACCCCAAATAGGGTCACAGGGGTCACAACCTTAAAAAACTATTTTCATCTTCTTCTCAAGTTCCAAAAGGTCTAGAGAGCTGAAATTATATGTGCAGACTCCTTGGCCAATGGGGATTCTAAATTGTAGATTTCATGACCCCATGACCCCAATTAGGGTCACAGGGGTCACAATCTTAAAAACCTATTTTTCTCCATTAGATGACAGTCTATGGCAAATGTATTTCTCCTTGGATATTTTAGTGTGGACTTCTTTCACTGTCTAATATTGGCGATCTAGAAAGTGTTGAATAATAATAAATCATTTGGGTAAGGAAATTTATTCCGAAATCGCTACATTTGTTTTGTAATTTTTTTATAGGTTTTCTTGCAATAGGTAACATCAGTTTCATTTTTAGCTCATCTGGCCTGTATAAAGCAAACTTGATATGATGCCTGATGAGCTACAGAGCCAATGGCTCTATTTTTTATGAAACACTTTTTCCACTCATCTTCTTGATTATCAAGGGTAATGGTTCCAGTAATTCTTCAGTTGTACTCTGGATCAATGATAGACTGCTCAGTAGGTAGGTGGATTTAAGGGTGACATTTAACCCTCTCTGCTGGTCTACTCAATTCAATTCAATTCTGCTTGGTTTCTTGGAGAATCATCATCATGACATTATCGAGAATGTTACCCTCCAGGTTTGTGAGAAAGACTTTCATTTTCCAGATGGAAGATACAGGAAAGGCCCCTGGGTTGGATAAAATAGTTTACATCAAATGGAGTTTCGAGGAAAGATATTATTCACTTGCTTTACCGAATATCCTGACATGATTTGGACTAATTACAAAAAACTGTTACTCCAAATCAACCCAAATATAAAATGGTTGCAAAATTTTATCTCTGAACTTAGAAAGAGGAACTTGTTTTATATGTTTATCTATTTTTTCCTTAATCATAAATAAGATTAATGATAATGTCTTGTCACTTTACAGATTTTGAAATTGTTTTTTGTGTCTCTTTTACCATTCAAATATAATGTGTTGTGCTCCAGTTCTGAGAGGGCGTTGCGGGAGACTCTGTCCCACTTCGAGACGGCGTACCTGTCCAAGTCTCTCTCCCGACTCTTCGACCCCATCAACCTGGTTTTCTCCAGCAGCGCGGCCAACCCTCCCACATCGGAGGAGGTCGACAACATCGTCAAAACCATCTCCAGGTACACATTCTTGTATGCTTAGTCTTTAAGATAAACTTCCCACAATGTTGTTTTCATGTGTTCTTTTCCACGTATGAATGAATATATCTGTATCAAAATTTGTTATCCCCTCACATCCAATCTGATGAAGGAGTAAGCAGATACTCTGAACAAGGTTATTTTGAAAATAAAGGAGTTGTTGTCTAGGAACCTTGATGTTTCTTTCTCCAGATTCACAGTTTGGTCAAACTCAGAAAATTATTCTTTGTTTGGGTTGCTGCATCTATCTGACGACACCATCTGAAACTATGTCTAGTTTAGCAAAATTTGAGATGCTATAATTTGAATTTTATTCCTAACTTACTTTGTAACCACTATACTTGTATATCTCAGTTAACCCTGTCCTAGGTCATTTATGGTGTTGCAACATGTAAGTATTCTGAAAATATAACATCTTATTTTTAGTGATTTATCAAGAGTTCCTGAGTAGTGTCACATAATAATAAAGTAGAGTAATGCAATAATGAAATGCCTCTATTCTCCAGCGAGCTGAATGTTGCCAGTGTGGACGCTAAGCTCAGTATCACCGTGGCTAAGAACGTCTCTAAAACCATCCAGCTATTCTGTGTTAAGAGTGAACAACTGGTAAGTAATAGAAATAAATACCATTTAGATAGTGAACAAATGTAACAATGTTATACTTGGGATTACACTATCTTAAATAGTACAGATTGTTGTACTTTTTTCGGGCCGAGTCCATTGCAGCATTTGAGTCAGGCAACACCGCCAGCAATGACCATAGGCATACCAACAGCTAACCAACTTGCCCGTTTTGTGGAGTTTTGATTTTGTGTGATTTGGTTGCAGCTGTATGTTAATTCATGTCAATTGCATAGGGTGTTTTTGAAAAGTAGAAAAAACTTTTATATATGTTCATACAAGAATAGTTTTGTTGCTAGTTGGTGAATTCTTGCCCAAGGGGCACTAAACATTAACTAACTCACTCATGCATGAATATCAGATCATGAGAGACTTAGTATATATGGTCTGTGATGTTTGATTGGTGTAATGTTGCAGCTGTCGACTGACGGTGAGGCGAGCCAGGTGATTGGTCCGTCCACTCCAGGCCAGAGTCGTAACGTCTCGGTCGTCAACACTCTCTACCAGCTCTACCTGGCCGTCAGTAGGGTGGGTACTCACAACCTTTCTATGATATCAGATGGGGGAGACTTTTACTTCCTTCTTTCATTAGAACTTCAGTGTTGGTACCTCACAGGCTTTCATCAACTATCTGAATTTTCACCAAATCATAACACTTCCTGTGTTTGAAGAAATCCAAGTGTGGGAACTTCTTTGTGCTCTATCCTGATGAACTACAAGTGTATTTACTCCTAATGCTACGAGTTGAACTTGAATGTCAGTTTTGCAAAAAAGATATTTTCTAACAAATAATCCTCCTTAAGGTTCTAATAGCATAAGAAGCTACAATTATAGATGATGAATAGAGAAACTGTAGACCACTGTACATGTTGCAGGTGCTTGCCGGTATGGAGCACTACCCTGTGGAGGTCACACACAGCATAGAGGCAGCTCTACAGGTATAGTGACGGCTTCATACTCATTTATCTATATAAGAATAACTAAAGCTAAGCAGGCATATTTGTAGAATGATTCACTTCAATGATTGTACATAACAAGAATAACATGATATATGATTATTTCTTTTACGCATAAGACGAGTTATGGCATGTAGCTTTAAGACATATGTTGCTATGAAGCTATACCAATATCATGCATAGGGCATGGTGTTGTTGATGGGCATCTCTGCTCCACTTCTTACCTTCAGCCTTGTGCTTCAAATATACGGTAATCATTCAGGGCATAATTGTACTTTATGGCTTTACAGCAAGGCTAGTCTACATTATTTCTCTAATCACTATGTTATGCAGGGTGTGGTTGTGTTGATGGGGACGTCCATCAGTCCGCTTCTGTCCTCTATCTCAGACGCGCTGGAGGCCATCATTCTCACTATCCACCAAGAGGACTTCTCAGGGTGAGTGTCACGTCATAGACTGAATAATTGATTAATAATTGGTTATTCAAAGGGCCACTGTCATAAGTATCATTTAATGAACAGTCTCTTGTAAACTATTGCCAAAAGACTCAAGAGTCAGATGATAGAAGAATGATTATGTATCAAACGGGAGACTAACCAGAATATTTTTGAAATTATAGGTAAAGTATCTTACTAAAATAGATATACTTGTGATATCAATATTACTTTTAAGTTATGAAATTATATTCATTCATCTTATCGGTATTACAGTCTAACTGATTTGTCCCCAGTTACGCTAAAGTTAAGCCTTACCTCTATACACTGAAATGGAAACCTCATACTTGTAGTCACTTAACACAATTTACTCTTCTTGTCACATGAAAATTGATAAATCATGACTTGTTTGTCCAAACACCATTCTGAATCTACCCACCCACCAACCCACAATATCACCAATCTGATCTCCCCCAGCCCAGCGCCGGCCGACTCTCAGACTGAGGCTCCGTGTTCGCTCTACATGAAGGAGCTGCAGGGGTTCGTGTCTCGCTGCCAGACTGACTACCTCAAACCCTTCCGCTGTAAGGACTTCATTATGGACAGGTACGATCAGTCAGTTTGTCTTTATTTAGCTGGAGACAATGAAACTATTATACATGTCCAGATAAAAGTTTCAAGATAAGCCGTTTTCCTTGAGTACTTGTACAGTTGTCCCTCCCCTGCTATACTGCTTGCTTTGGGTAATACAACCAGCACTCAACTGCTAATCTGTCATATTACAAGTATATATCCAAGTAAGCATCCAAAACGTGCATGTAAATAAGAACCCAAACTTATGAAAAACTGTGGGTCCAATTCTGATACTGTCAACATTAATAAGCAGTATTGATTTGACTTACAATGTTGTCAGTTTAAGGTGATCGTAATGAAAGTTTGACTATATATCTTACTGCAAGTTATGTGCGAATAAGGAACAGTGAAGATCAGTATTATCTGCTTGTATGTTAAAATGAGACTGTAAAGACCTGAAGATGTCTAAAAGTTTGGACCCTTGTGAATAACTGTCGACATTTGGCCTACAGGCAGCTTATTTCTGTACATGCCACCTTTCTTATAATGGAGCCCTGAAGTAACCAGGCGTTTTACCTTGCAGTATTCTGCCAGTAGCGTGTCGGTGTGTGGACCTATTTATCCGACACGCAAGCCTGGTGCGACCGCTCGGCGAGGGAGGCAAGCTCCGATTGGCTGCAGACTTTGCTCAGATGGAGCTAGCGATCTCACCGTTCTGTCGGCGTGTGTCAGACCTCGGCAAGGCTTACAAACTACTTCGCTCCTTCAGGTAGGACTGTGTGGTGATATACCGGTACTTGACTTGTTGTTTTTATCTCAACTACATCTGTAAACATTAAGCAGCATTTTCAAATTGAAGAAGACAAAGAACTTGCATCTCCTCATGTTTACCATAGGTTTTCTTTTATTCTAAATCACTTTCATGAATAACAGTTTAAGAACAAATACAGAAAATGTATGCTTCATGAAAAAGAGATTCATAAGTCTTAATTTCCTTTCTTTTTTACTCTATACTAACAAATTAAAAAAATCTTCTCAAAACAGTTACTCTGCGACATGGGTTTCAGAAATGATCGAATTGGCCTCAGAAGGTTACTTTAATTAGCAATTTTTTCAAGAGCATTCATTATGTTTCTTTCTTAAATCTATGTGTGTAAGTACTATGTTTTCTCTTCAGAATTCAGATACTTATCCAGTTTTGAAAATTTAATAATGATAAGTTGTTTGCATTTCAGACCATTACTGTTCCAAACGAGCGAACACATCACTCAGAGCCCTGCACTAGGGGAGATAATCCCGTACAGCACAGCAATCCACTTCCTGTTTGCGAGAGCGCCACTTGAACTCAAGTCACCACACCAGGTAGCTGCTTCAGTGTATTATAATATAACATCAACTTGTCAAACCTTAATTTATCTCGTGGAAAACACAATTGCAGTTTCACCTTCCTATTTCTGAACTACCATCAATATTTAGAATTTTCACACCCCCCCCCCCCAACACATTTTTTTACAAACAACATTTTGATAAGATGCTTTAACATGTGCTTACTGCAGGCATCTTGTTTCAATAACTTATCTTAATTTCTCTCGTGAAAAAAACTATTGCACTTACACCTTCCTATACACCTGAACTATCATCTTTATTTAGAATTTTCATATCCCTTACACATTTTTTTACACAAACATTTTGATAAGATGTTTCTACATGTGCTAACTGCGGGCATCTGACTGTTCCCTGGTAAATACACGCAGTGATCACACTGACTCGATGTTTTGTATCTCCCTAACTTATTTCAATAACTAATGTTACCATCTTTCTTGGAAACATTAATTGCCTTTACCCCTTCATGTGAATCTGAACTTTCATATGTATTTGTAATTATCATACCCCTGGGTGTAGTAAATAGAGTTTATATATTTTTTTTAAACCAAATCCATGTTCACAAGATTCATTAACACATGCTATCTATCTGCAGGCATCTGATTGGTCCCTGAGTAGATACACACAGTGGCTGGACGATCACAGCGACGAGGCCGACAGACTCAAGTACATCAAGTGAGTACACTACTACTGTAGCTCAATGATGTTTGGCTTCAACGATTTGATGATTCTGTTCATTCTATTAAAGTGTATTGTAGATATGTTAAGATGACAGATTAATAGTTACTGTTAGTCGTTGTTGTAGGGTTAACTTGTAGGGTGCTTTGTACTTCACGGGCTTCTTATAATTCTGTATCTCTGTTGTTTCACTGCTCATCATTAACAGGTACTTATGTATGCTTATTTGCTACTTCTGCTTGAGAATGTCATAAGACCTGTGTTGAAACTTCATGTGCCAAGATTGTCATCCATATTTCTTCATCCCAACTTCCAAAAGGCATCTCAAAGAAGCTACTGCTGAATTGAAAACGTTTGTAAAGCACAAATGTTTGAAATAATGTCACTGCCTTATGAAAGTTTCCTTCATAAACTTCATCAGCAAATATGTCTCTGCTGATATATACCCTAGTATCCATCAGGCCAAAGCTCAAAACAGGATGAGAAAAGTGCAAAATGAAGGATTCCCTTCTCACATTTCCTATCTTTATTTTACTTTCAGAGGGACACTGGAAGCCTACACCAAACTGGTGAGACAACGACAGAGCAAGGAGTACGCCCCGATATACCCAGTCATGGTCGAACTTCTACAGAGAGGGATGCAGCAGGCTACAAGCTCCTGACACCACATCGAGCTCCTGACACCACAACAAGCTCCTGACACCACACTGGTCACTGCCATCATCCATACCTAAACATTGGGACCAGTTCATCTGTTCTTTATTGTTAACAGTTGTTAACAATCAAAGGTTCTTTCAAACACCATGGTCAGACATAGGGAAAACTTTCTGCTTGAGATTGTTGAGCTCCTGACACCACATCGGACACTGGGCACTGCCATCATCCATATCTGAACATTGGGACCTGTTCATCTGTTCTTTATCGTTAACAATCTAAGACTTCTTTCAAACACCATGGTCAGTCATAGGGAAAACTTTCTGCTTGAGATTGTTTTGGGCTGTATGACTGGTTCTGTTGTTCTTACAAACTACACAACAGAAGTTGTCTAAATGTGGAAAAGATTCCAAACTGTTGATGTAAAAAATTATGCACGCTCTGACATTTGTAGAAACTCTCATTCCATTACTTTCATAGGGTGAATTTTTGTGGGCAATTTTAGAGAAACTGGTATGTGCTAAATCTGGCTAAATATTATAGAGTTAGATCGTTCATCAGCTAGTTAGCTCTGGCACGTATCCTCTTTTCCCTCTCTCAGAATAGATCCACAATACTATTCCATGAATTGTTCTGATTTGTGAGCAGTTCAGTCAAGGTGGCACTTGTGTCAAACGCCCTTGCATGTTGAAGAGCTTGGCAGTCAAAGATGATATGGAGGATTGATATCTGGCTAAATAGTGCAACATGTGATGTCAATGATAAGTGAATAGGGAACAACTGAAATCTTTTATTCTGGGTAAGACCTTTTTGATTTTTATATGAATGGGTGAAATGTTCTTGGGACTTACAAGTTGTTATGTACATGATCATGTATATTGAGATATTGTTATGCTCTATAATTTATATATGTACATAAGTGGGACATAATATATAAATAAATCTTGAGAAAAATAAAATACATAAAACTTCATATTTGAGTCAATCACTTTTTTGCTCATCTGGCCTGTTGGGTTTATGGCGTGGCGTCTGTCCGTAAACTTTGCGCATTTTGACTTCTTCTCGAGAACCATGAGGCCTAGAAAGCTGAAACTTTGTGTACATACTCCTTGACTGGTGAGGATTAAAAATTGTATCGTTGGTGGCCACACCCTTAAAATCTATCTTCTCCTCCAGAAGTATAAGGCCTATAAACTTAATTTTTGGATGGTGGCCCTTACAAAGGGGGAACCACATTGGCCACACTCTACAGCAAAATAAAATATGAAGCCTGATGAGCTACATAGCCAATTGTTCTAGTTTTCTTTTCTGTTCCAATTTGAATAAAAAGGACCAGTTTTTATTATTCAAGACTTTTATTTACATCAGCCATTCATCATAAACACATTGCATATATATTATGCATAACATTATAGCAATTATCTCATGGTAAAATCAAAGTATATAAAATGGTTTCATTATTATAATAAATAAAAACAAGGATTCCTTAAAATTGTTAACCCCCACCAACTTCAGTCAATCATTATTTTCATGCTTCTGCCAACACCTGTTTTACCTGTACCAGATATTTAAGGCAAATTTTAAAGATTCACAAAAATGGCCATATGACGGCAAGTTTTGTGTGAACACTTTCAATTCATTTTGTGTAAGAAATGGAATCACATGGCTGAACTTTGCATTATATATTTGATTTATTACTGCTTAATTTAGATTAAATACATTGTCTTTCAATTGGAACTATTTATTTTCATTTTCCAGACATCACCATAGATTCCTCCTAAAAACGTGCTATTGCCCCTTAAGGCATATCACAGGTTTCATCCATATATTATTCAAGGCACATCCCACATAAGAAGCATTTACTCAATTCAATAACATTTAATATTCTAATGTAGGCCATGGCCACATACAACACAGCTATGGTAGTCTCTGCAAGTATGACATAAGGCTCTTCAATGTTTTTTTCTCTTGATGTTTCCTGTTCCATAAAAGCATGTGAATTAAGTATGAAGTATTTCACATGTTATCTAATTTCATCAAAAACAGTTTTAAAAAAAAAGTTTTAAATTATGCAAGACATATGCACATTTTAAACTATAAAACCAAGAAATGTAATCCTTTATACATTAAGATCATTCATCATTATATTTTTCATGATTTGCATATCAACATACATCCATACGGGTTCGATCCTTCTACAAGTCATTCATTTAGCTGCTGCAACATCTTCTCGTGTTTTATCCTCCGACTTCTGTCCTCGCTTCACGAGAGTTCCGAACACGATGGCCAGGAACATGATGACCCCTATCTGTGTGTTGGACCGAAACTTGCCCGCGCAGTCGTCAGGGTTGTTCAGATCTACCGTGTATAGCTGCAGGGGAAGAGCATCGATATCAGAATATATAGCATAGAATCTGGCACACAATAGCATCGATATCAGAATATATAGCATAGAATCTGGGACACAATAGCATCGATATCAGAATATATAGCATAGAATCTGGCACATAATAGCATCGATATCAGAATATATAGCATAGAATCTGGCACATGTATGAAACTTCAAGTTTTATTTTTTTATTTATTGTTTTGAAACACCATTCATAGCTAAGAGGCCAATGAAATAAACTGATGTATATGACCGGATATAAGCCGACCCTCTTTCTCAACCATCAAAATTCCAGTAAAAACCTAGTATCTTATTAAAATCTAAATATTTTAGATATTTAAATACCTACCTAACTTAGTATATGCCACTTACCTTTCTCACGAGAGACAGAGGTTTACCGCGAAATTCATCGTGCTTACCGGATGGGCTGCCCCAAGCCCACTGCGCATGAGCGGGAAACCGGAATCCTGGGTAAAATTCGTATCATACTTTCTGGAAACGAAGTCTTGTAAGAGACACCCAATGAAGTCCGAAGGGAGAGGCCGGGCGGGAGTAATTCCTACTAAGTTAGGTAGGTATTTAAATATCTAAAATATTTAGATTTTAATAAATTTTTAACCTACCTAACTTAGTATATGCCACTGATCCGACAGTAGGGAGGAGGGAGGACGAGTCATCAAGGCAGAAAGCATCCATCAAACATCCTCCCGGAGTGGGAACGACCGAAGCGAACTGCACAGAGAAGCAAGCGGTGAACCCCACGAAGTCGCCAACAACGAAACAACTCAACAGGTGCAGGGTGAGAAGTAACGAAGTAGACAAGTTTTCAGCTTACCCTAAAGAGACGTTGGGGCAGCTAGCTGTTGGGCTACCACCAACGGTCCAAAGGTCTGCAGGCCTTGCACGTCCTCCACAGCGAGGTCTCGGAGGTAGTGGGATGCGAAGACCGTCGTAGAGCGCCAGAAACATCCTTCCATGATGGCTGGAACTGAACATTTGCGATGCAAAGCCATGGTGGATGCAAGTGCCCGGATCTCGTGCGGGTTGCTGGCGCAAGGGTGAGGTAAGCCGGCTGCGTCATAAGCTGCTAGGATGACGGTCCGGAGCCACAGCGAGAGGGTGTTTCTGGTGACTTCTCCCTTGGCAGATGGTGAAAAGGGAATGAAGAGTCTTTTCCTGGTGCCTCTCTTGGGCGCAGAGCGGTCGATGTACTCCCGAAGGGCACGTACAGGACACAAAGCGAGTTCCTCCACATCAGAAGACGACACGATCTTGGAGAGAGGAGGGATGGTGAAGGTCCTGCCCGGTTGTCCAGGAAGCTGATTCTTGGCAACGAAGTTCCACAAGAGGCCGAGGTGAGCTGAACCCTTCCTAGACTGCTCAAACCGCACTCTGGTGACGTCCAGTGCGTGCAGCTCACTCACTTTAGCGGCCGTAGCAAACGACAGGAGGAAGGCCGTTTTCCTGGAGAGATCTTGGAAAGAGGCCTCTGACAGAGGTTCGAAGGGAGCTCCTCGCAGATATCTGAGGACGACGTTGAGGTCCCAAGCCGGAGGTCTGAACTTGAGTTTCTGGTCCTCCAGCTTGAACGACTTGAGGAGAGCGACCAGCTCGGGAACCTTGGAGAACTTCCTGTCTGATTTTACGGCGAGGACAGAGTTGAGCGCCGACAGGTACGTAGATATAGTCCCACCCTTCAAGTGACGTTTCTGGCGGAGGTGAAGGAGGAAGTTGGCCACAAACTGGGGGTCCACGGACAAAGGATCCCGGCCTGCGTCTCTGCAGAAGTTCTCGAAGGACAGCCACTTGTCATCGTACAACGACCTCGTGGATTGCCTGTGGGCTCTGGAGATAGCACTGGCTACTCGTCCTGAGTAACCCTTGGCCCGGAGTGATCTCTGAATCCATACGTGCAGAGTGTACCTCTCGGGATCTGGTTGAAGCTGACGACTGAGAGGGTGACGAAGCAGGTGCGGCCACTTTGGAAGAGGGAGCGGATCTTTTTCGGCGAGAAGAAGAAGATCGGGGAACCAGCCTCTCGCCGGCCAGTAGGGCGCGACCAAAGTCAGTCTGAGGTGAAGTGTGTCCCTGATCTTGGCGACGACTTTGGTCAGGAGAATCGGAGGTGGAAAAGCGTATGCGTCCAGATTCTCCCACGACAAGGACATGGCGTCGACGGCCCAAGCTGCTGGGTCGGGGAGAGGCGAGACGTACACCGGAAGCTGATGGTTCTGCTTCGTGGCAAACAGGTCGAGGAGAGGACGGTGGACCTGAGCGGCGATGAGAGCGAAGGCCTCCGGGTTCAACATCCACTCTGTTGGTGACGGCTTGTCTGGTCTGGACAGGGCGTCCGCGAGGACGTTCCTGCAGCCTGGAATGTGCCGAGCTCTGATGAAGATCTGATTCTCGTCCAGAAGATGGAAGAGCTCGAAGGCCTGTTCTAGGAGCTGAGGAGAGCCTGTCGTTCCTTGGTTCTTGATAGTCCAAACGACCGTGGAGTTGTCTGAGGCCAGGAGAAGGCGGCTGCCTCGTAGAACTTGAAGCCAATGCGTCACTGCTAGGATTACTGCCTGCATCTCCAGATTGTTTGAGTGCCAGGTGGTCTGAGGATGCGTCCAAATGCCTGACGCAGTCTGATCCCCGAGATGAGCTCCCCAGCCCTGGAGCGAAGCGTCCACGAATAGTTCCTGGTTGTGTTGAAACTCTAGCAAAGAGACGCCTTCGCAGACGTTCGATGGCTGTGTCCACCAATGGAGGTACTGGCTGAGGTGCGCAGGCAGGGAGATCCTTACTGACGTGTCGTCCGACCGGATGTAAGGGCTGAGAAACACCTGGAGAGGGCGGATCATGAGACGACCTCTGAGCGTGAGGGCCTGAGCGGACGTGAGGAGTCCCAGAAGAGATTGCCAATCTCTGAGTCGAAGAGGGGACACCAGGGCTCGGTGGACGAAGGACTGGATCTTGGTCCACCTGTCTGGAGGAACGAGTAGGAGGCCCAGGTCTGTCCGGAAGCGCCCCCCTATGAAGGTCAAGTCTTGGGAGGGGACAAGCTGAGACTTCTCCCGGTTGACTAGCCATCCCAGCTGGCGGAGGAGGTCGAGGGCCAACGCCGCCTGTCTGCGTAGGACGAGTGGTTGAGGATTGGACATGAGACAGTCGTCGATGTAGGGGTCGAAATGCATCCCTCTGAGATGGAGATAGCGGCAGATGGGAGCTGTGATCCTCGTGAATAACCACGGAGCCGAAGAAATTCCAAACGGCAGGACCCGCCACTGGTAATGTAGGCCCTGGAAGATGAACCGCAGGAACCTCCTGTGAGGCGGGTAGATCGGCACGTGGAGATAGGCGTCCTGTAAGTCGAGGCTGACCATCCAATCGCCTGGAGACAGCTGGGCTCGGAGAGCGTCTAGGGAGGTCATGCGAAAGTGGGATGGTGGCTCCATGTATAGTTCGTTGAATGTCGCCATGTTGTGGATCATTCGGAACTTGGTGGAATTTTTCTTCGGGACCAGGAAGATTGGTGAGTAAAACCCTGGGGCGTGATCGGGTTGTAGCACCAACTCCAGAGCGTTCTTGTCAGTAAGCGTCTTGATGTTCTCTGCTAGAAGAGCGCTCTGGGCTTCTGAGTAGTCCCGTGCAAGGGGCGTCGCAGTCACAGGGGGAGGGCAGGTCAATGGCAACTTGTAACCTGTCCTCAAGGTGTTCGTGACGTAAGGATCTTCTAGTAATGTCCAATTGCGCCAGAAGATCCCTAATCTCCCGCCTACGGGTGTGGGGTGCACCGGCACGACTGGGGGCGGGAGGACCCAGCCGCGTGGGGCGCAGACATCACTGTCTGGAGTAGGGTCGCTTGCCACCCCTGCCTCCGCGTGGCTTGGGGGCGTCCCTTCCTCTGGAGGAGTTGGCAGAGCGCTGGTACTGAGAGGAGGGACCTGCTCTGGAGGGCTGCGTCCTGACACGCTGACGCTTGTAAGGGCGTTGGCTGGTGTTATTCTGACGTCTGAAGGAGATGTTGGAGACGTGCTGCAGCGTCCGGAAGGCAACCTCCGTCTGTGTCACTGAGGCCTGCTCCTTGTAAACCTCCGGGAT
The DNA here is from genome assembly GCA_916613615.1 of Steromphala cineraria. Taxonomy (NCBI): domain Eukaryota; kingdom Metazoa; phylum Mollusca; class Gastropoda; order Trochida; family Trochidae; genus Steromphala; species Steromphala cineraria. The sequence goes on along the minus strand of OU744726.1, from coordinate 70,125,482 downwards.
CTTGTCAGCGAAAAGAGTCGCGGCCGTGGGGGGAGCCTGTAACAAGGACTTCATAAACTCAGAGTCCCACGCACACTGGTCCAAGAAGCCTGAGCGTCGAAGGTGAGTGAGGGAGCCGAGGCCAACTCTCACGTTGTCGAGTATGAGGACGATGTTGCGCCGCTGCCAGTCCATCAAAGTGTGGAGGTGATCCAGACGGGAAGGGTTGTCGACGTCTAAGTCGGCCTTGATCGCGTCAGTCGCGGAGAGGAGGATCGAGATCGTCCTCAGAGTCCTTCTGAGGGCAGCCTCCACCGAAGAAACCTTGGTGTCCGAAACCTTGTAAGAGTGGTTGAGGTTTGGGGCCAGGCGTCCTATGGCGTCATCCAGGGCGGCGGCCTTGTCGAAGCGGCTGAGCGAGTGCACGGGCGTGGCCGCAGGGAGCTTCGAGGACTTCAGGGAGGAAGACAGCGAGAGCTTCTGGAAGTCGTCCTGTAAGGCGGCTATACCCTCCAGCACATCAGGGTGAGGGGGGAGCTTGCGGTCAGGGTCCTCGCGAACACAAGTGAGAGGGTCCGAGCCACCAGGGGAGGAGCCCTCTGGGAGCCTGTCGGCGATCCAGCTAGAGACCATCTTCAGAGGCAGGAAGGTGGGGCCCTCTGCCTCGTCGTCATCGTAGTCTGGGACGAAGTGGCGCTCATCATCACTGATAACGGGAGAGTGGCGCCTCTTCCTGGAAGATCTGGGCGTCTTCGGTGGCGTCCGGGAGCCGGAGCGGCGTGAGCGCCGGGAGGTGGACCTGTCCACTGAAGGAGAGCGAGAGCGGGAAGGCGTCCTGGAGCGCCGCGAGCGTCGTTGGCGCCGAGGAGGGGAGGGGCTCCTGGAGCGACGAGGTGAGCGAGAGGTTCTGACGTCCCTGGAGTCTCTGGAACGCTGGCGCCGGTCTGAGCGCTGCTTGGGGTCCAGGCGTTGCCGTTGGTCCCGATCTCCCGAGCGTTGGCGCTGATCCTGACGCTGGTCACGATCCCTGGAGTGCTGGCGCTGGTCCTGGCGCTGGTCCTGGCGCTGGTCCGGGCGCTGGTCGTGGCGCTGGCGAGTGTCAGGGCGCTGGTCCTGGCGCTGGTCTAGGCGTGAGTCCGGGCGCTGGTCCTGGTCCTGAGACAGAGGTTGACGGGCCATCAACTTGTCGAACATACTGGACATGATGAGCTCCAGTTCCGGACGGGAGAGGGCCGAAGTCGTGCTGGGCGTCGGAGGCGGCGTCTGCCGAGCAGGAGGAGGAGGAGGAGGAGGAGGAGGAGGCGGCGTAGGTGAGCGACGAGGATCCTCCGGGAGCTGAGAGTCCAGAGAGCCGGCGAGCGGAGGCGAAGCCCTTGAAGTCGAGAGGGGAGAGGTCACTACACTCTGCACAGCGGTCGTCCACAAGGCAGATCCTGGGAAGACAGTCTGGGCAGCGGAGGTGTGGGTCCTTGGCCGACTTGGAGGAACGACACAGGACACAATAAGACTCTTGGCATAAATACTGTAACACATAAGACAGAGACATGCCAATCATGGAGACAAACACAAGGGGAATGCATAAAAAATTTGAAAAAGAATTGGATATTTTTTTAAGAGCGTGCCCCTTTAAGGGCAAGCGAAAACGGGAAAATTTATGTCCCGGAAGGGTTGCCGTAGAAAATTAAATAAGATGTAATGAAATAATTTTGGAGCAAAAAATTATTATTACAAGTTTATTTAATAAGAATAAATGCAAAAATGAGATGCATTAGATGGAATATGTAATATGAAATTAATATATAGGAATAAGTGATTATGATATATATTAATTTGTGATTGAAAAAATTTTATGAAATTTTTTTGTGAAAGAGATATAGAAAATAAAATATAATGCGATATATTGTTATTTTTATATGCAATGGGATGTAGGCTGATGGAAGTAATGCATAGAAATACTTAGAAAGTGATTAAAAATGCAAAACGAGTTTTTAGAAGGCAAAAACAGGCAGCCATAGTCTTTGGACCAGACCAAAGGTAGATGTGACGTAAGCAGGAATGCGGACGTGCAGAAAAGCAGGTCAACAAAACCAGCCCACGTAGATGGAAAAACAAGAGGGAAAAGGAGGAAGGGGGTACGAAAAAAGGCAGATCGACCCCCCAGAAGGTATTTCCAAGTGAAATAGAACATGCAAGGTACGTAACATGGCGAGAGGCCACGTACATGAGCAAAATCACCAAGTGCAAAAAGATCGCGAAAGCGAAGTTAGAAGGAAACATAGATACATTAGAAACGATGGGGGCAGCAAAAGGATAATGACGGAAGGAAAGGAAGGAAAAAGACCAGAAAAACCAACCGTAGAAGAAAATCGGTAAGCAAGACGAAATACATGCGTTCTCTAAGAGAGAGAAAGAAAGTATGATACGAATTTTACCCAGGATTCCGGTTTCCCGTTCATGCGCAGTGGGCTGGGGGCAGCCCATCCGGTAAGCACGATGAATTTCGCGGTAAACCTCTGTCTCTTGTGAGA